>CM076445.1:15410000-15600000 GCA_038419695.1 Scomberomorus guttatus
ACATTGTTTGTGTGTGTGTGTGTGTGTGTGAGAATGCGTGCGTGTGTGTGTGTAAGCCTCCCAACCCTCTGCGGTATTCTCCCCCTCTCTAACCGTCATCCCTCTGTCTGCTATCTGTCCAAGCTTAAAGCGCCAGTTGTTTTCTAAGGGGCCTCTGGGAGAAAAAGAAACAACTGGGCGATTACACTTCTTCTTTTATCCTCACAAAGATGTTCTGCTCCTCCCTGTCTTGCTTTTCTTCCAGGAGGTCTTTGCTGTGAGGCTTTTCCCTTTCTGCCTTTAGGAGATTTTATTTATCCGTGTGTTGCCTCTCTATTTCGCTCTTCCTCTCTCTCCCTCTCTCTCGCTCAGTCAACTGATGATGTTGACTTTGCTTCTCTGTGCCTCTCAGTTAAGAGACTCTCTTTTTTTTCCCTTTGTCTCTCTCTCTCTCTTCGGTCGTCGTCTCTGTTACTCTACTTCTAATTTTTTTCAAGACAACTGAAAACGTTCAAATTTGTTTCTCACGGATTCTGTCTGCGAGGCTGCCTTGTCTTACTTGGCGCTCTGAAACCGGCTGGAGATTGAAGCAGGCTTTCAGGGGCCTTCAGAACTGCTTGCTGCAGGAATCCCCAACGTGCCCAGAAGATATCGCACTGTTTGTCTAACTGGCCGGCAACACGGATACACAGCAGAACTGAAACAGGCCGTTCAAGTTTTCTGGGATCAGCAGTTTTGTTTCATCCATGTCTTTTTGTACTGTGTTGTGTTGTCTCATGTTTGCAGCCTATACACTCATGATAGCATCGCTGCATAATTTAGCGAGAGTTGTCAATTGCACATGCATATGTATGTGCAATCATATGTATTAATTCAATTGAGAGAGCGTGTTTGTATAACTGAGTACCAGCATAGAATATGCATGTGTTGATCTCGTTGCTGCTCCTCCTGTTCTTGCTCACTCTTGCTCATCTGTCAAGTTTAAATTTCAGTGCTCTCTCTCTCTCACACACACACAAACCAGCACATCCTCATAATTAAACAACAGTATAGGTCTAAAATTCAGCTGGCAAAAAAACAACCTTTAGTTACGTTTACACCATCTAGCGGCCGTAGTAATGCACTCCAGAACGACCCATAGGACAGTAATATGCCGCTTTCACAAACAGCTACAAATCACTGTTAAAAAATAATTATGTTTTATGGTGAGACGACGCTGTGGTTAAGGTCTGGTTAGGTTTAGGCACAAAAACCACTTGGTTTGGGTTAAAATCATCACTTGAAATGTGGTTTATACTGCCTTAAAGTTACACAACCAAACAGTGGTCTGCTGCAGCAGAGTCCACCTTTTTCCATGTAACTATGTTGCCATCCACCCAACCTGCCTCCTCCTAATAAGGCAAAATCATCATCAAGTCACCTTATATTGACGTCATCCAAACTGCGTCACTTCCAGGGGTCATAATAACTACTGCCGCTAGATGGCGAAAACATATCTATAGGTCGTTTTTGCCAGCCTGAATTTTAGACCTATACTGTCATTTTTCTTGTGAGGATGGGCTGCACAAACACACACACACACACACACACACACACACATATACCCACATTCAGTTTAGTATTCTTGTTCTCTTCCTGATTTACTCTGGTCATTAGTATTCTACTCAGATTTTCCAACTGATCGCCTGCTGCGTTTTACATTTGGCTCAGATCATTCTGATTATGAATAAACAACACGGCCAATCACAGCACATCCATTTACATCAGTGTTTAATGCCAAACACATACACACACACACACACACAGCCAGCCAGCCAGACAGCCCCACCCCTCCCCTACATCATGTTTAGTCCACACATGAATACAAACATGTTTACCTAAGGGAAAAAGACACATTAGTATTGGATTGATTATGATTTTCACAACTGATTTACAGCTGAATTGGTAGATTTTTGTGACAGAGCTCCCCTCACTGCTGACAAACGCACCTTTGTCACCTTATTACTTTTACCTTATTTCAAAGTTACAGTCTTTTCAGTGCCAAAGTCTTTCTTTTTGTTACTATACTTACTTACTATAATATACTACCACAGCGGCTCAACAGGGAAACACTGTCCAAGGAAACACAAAGAGGGAATTTGATGCTAAAAAGACTGTAAAGGTGGCAGACACACTTATGACTGACTCAGACTGCTGAAGCCTCACAAGCTTCAGATCAACTTTTAAATGCATTGTTACAAAAATCACTATGGATTTCGGCCCACATCACTTACATTGAAAGAGGAATGATTACAATGTTCAAATGGACACCTGACTATTGCTTTAAGACAGACTTGAAAAATTGTGGACTTATCACACATTTTTACCTATTATTTCAACCATGTTTGAGTTTTACATCATGAAAATTGATAATAATTGATGAAAATTATTATTATTAATAATAATAATAATAATAATAATAATAACGTTATTCATATAACACTTTCCAAACAGTAACAGTAAAAACCAACAGAGTAAACAGTAAAAATGCTAAAATAATTAGATTACAAGAAGTATTTAAAAGTACTGAATGAAACAGTAAAACAATGGAGTCATATAAAAATAAGACCAAAACCTGATAAAAACAATAGCTATTATTTAAGAAAAGGTCATTCAATAAAAGTGAGTTTTGAGGAGAGCAAAATGAAAAAAACATGTGTGCTGTGCCATGAGTAAGTAAGAGAGTACTATTTATAATCCAGTTCATCCAGGTTTCAGTGCAGAGCCACAGCACAGTTTAAGTTCACCTCGCTCTTACAGAGTTCACTCACCTCCAGCTCTCTGTGCAGAGAGATAAAAGTCCTCGTTGTAAACTCTGCTCCATCAGCCCTTTAAATGTGACTTTATCTGGTCCTTTGCATTTACACCTCAAATTGCAGTATAAATGAGCTTGTCACACTTAAAGATATGAATGTCTATTTCTGCTTTGGTACAGTCCCACGAGGATTTGGGGGGTTACCTAGCAACACAACTCTAATTGTAGTCTCCTTGTCGTTCAGCATGTTTCTTTACTCGGCCGTTTCATTTTTGCTTTTATCTGACAACACTTAAAAATCTGTCAAATAAGTTATGCCAGGCTGTCTAGTCTCAGTAGGTTTCATTAATCTTCAGGTCAGCTTTAGTGATTGCAGTGATTGTCTCTACTTCACTTGTTACATCTTCTGCTTGTTTGACTTGTCGGTGTCTTAAAAGTCAGCGGTGAGTGGACCATTCACGAGGAAGAAGAGGCTCAATTTAATGGCACACATTATAACCCACTTTTTCAAATTAATGGCTCAAAATACAGTTGAGTGGGGCACTTTCAGCACAAAAGGTACTAGTGTGACTGCAGCTTTGCCAGTGGTGATCCTCCAACACAGCAGCCGAAGCAGATCAGGGAAACAGCTCTGACCTTTAAAGCCAGCCGTGTCACCAGCGAGAGTAACAACCAACCGACCATCTAATAGTGTGTGACTTGATTTATTCATTTATATACCACACAGAGTATGGTTGAAGCTGTCCCGTTAAGGGCCGTATTTGCGCGCAAGTGAACTTGCCCTCATCACACAATTACAATGAATAGCTTGACAAATAAAAAGAAAATTATAGCAAACAGTCACAGCTGCTGCAGATGTGAGGTGGCGTAGAGTCCTCAAGAAACAAATCCTGGATCTGTTCCACGAGCAGCTAATGGGAGGCTGATTTTGTGGGTCCCTTAGCAGCAATAATGTACCCGCGAATTCACGCCGCAAAATAAGAAGACCCGCAAAAAAAAAAAAAAAAAAAAAAGATTTATGATTGGTGACAGGTGTTTTCACTTGCTGTCCTGGGATTTAGTGCTGGTAACAAACTGTTTTGGCAACATTACTGAGGTCGTTTCACACTGAAGGAAAAACAGCGAGTGTGTGTCAGGGGAAATGAGTCAGAATGGAGGAAATCTTGTAAATGAGGAAACTGCTGTATGTAGGGATGCATAGATGGAGTAAGAGTGAGGAGAGGAGACTGTTCTCCTCCCTTTGACTATTTTCCATTTCTCACAGCCTTTTCACCAACACTGTCTCAGTCTCTCCATCTCATGATTTTTCACCTCCTATCTCTTCCTTTTTCACAGATATGTCTTTCTTCCTTCTTTCTCCTACTGTCTCTCTTTTCTCTCCGTGTCTCTCTCACTCCTCCTTTCGTGAATTCAGTATTCTCACCTTGTGTCAAGTGGAAGGTAGGGGACACCTAGGTGTAAATTGCTCAGCTTGCGATGGCTACGGAAAAGCAGAAAGCAATTTCCACACCATTTCTTAGTAGGGTCCATCGCCACTGTTGCCAAGCCCTGTAGGGACCTCAAATGAAAAGAGAAACCACCACTTAACCGCCAGCCAGTCAGCAAGGAGGAGATTAGGAGAGAAAAGAGCAGCGAGAGGGAAGGAGAGAGACGTTATCGCTGCTCACACTTGACTAGCAGTCGGAGCCACCCAGATTACTGTTATTGCCACAGATTTTAAACAGCTGCATCCACACTGTGGCTGACAATAAAGAGCGTAAACCCCGCTGTTTAAGGGTGGTTCCACATCATGTAGCAAATAATATAATTCTGAACAGGAAGTGATTGTATCCACCCAGGCTAAACAATGTGTCTAAGGCAGACTTTATGTGTTATATGCTCTTTTGGTGCTATCAGTGAGGCTTCACAGCCACAGCAGTTGCCACTGTTGTAAACAGTACATGGCACAAGATGAGACGCATCAGACAGTGAAGATGTTTAGTATCATGTCTGAGCAATTAAGATTAAGCTTGGAAGACATCTTCTGAATTGAATTTTTAAGTACATTTAGATATCCATCCAAACCACACAGAGGCCAAACTCAAAACGTCTCCTTCATCAAGCAACCCTATCATCAGACAGGAACATCGATATTGGATGATTCTGCAAAACCCAATGTTGCAGAATGATTCTGCAACATTCAATTACATTGATTTTTTATGTCTCACTTTCTACATTATCAACAACTGCAGTTTGGTAAGGGAAAGCTTTTGGTTATGGCAAATGAAGTATTTTTATGATTAGGCAACTAAAATACATGGACCACGGTTACAGTTAATAACAACACAAATGTTAACTGCAATAAGGAAGTGTTTATTTTGAATATAAGTGTTGACGTGCACTGACATCACAAACTTCTCACTATTTGTATTTGTTTCTTCAATAGTGAGCTGAAGTCATGACGTCACATCCGTGCTGGCCTTTGTTCAACTAGCTTCTGTAACTCAATACAATCTCTCATTTAGCACTCGTCTGTCTTTCTGATAAAATGAAGCGTGTTCCTGGGGTTTACTCTCCATATTCGAAGACAAATGGCATCCACAACAGCACTTGCTTTCAGAAGCTGAAACCTTTGTGATTTCAACAAAGTTAAACAACGATTACTTTGTGAGCACAGAAAAAACTACAATGGCAGCGCAGTTACCTGTCATCATAACTTTTTAACGGTTTTGTCCATATCCATAAAACTCACCCAGCGCTTTTTTCCTAAAGTAATTTCTTCAGCTTTCTGATTGTAATCTGTGCCGTCTACAAACTTCTACAGTGTTCGCTCTTCTATGTCCTGCTGTTAATACAGACATGTCTGGGCTAGCCGCAACCCCTCAACTCACACAGGTACGCACCTGCTCTGTCGAGCCGTGAAGTTTAGCCCTCTTCAGTATGAGAACCTCACACTTCCTGGAATGAAGGAAACCTTGGGACTGGACACAATCAAGGCAGCAGTTTTCCTCCAAAATATGTTTGGCCAAGCAAATTAAATGTATTTTGTTGGAGACATCGTTGCCCAGTTTACGTTCTTTTAAGGCTTAAAACTTTGCGCTTAAATACAATTTCAAACTACAAAGTCCATGTAGAGGCTTTGTAGGTGCCTTACAAATCTCCCAGCAATCACAACTGTCAGCACCATGGAGGTCTATCGAGAATAACAGGGCACAGACAAAGGCCGTTTATACTAGATAGCAGTTTTCTCAAAGTAATTTGAGGTCCTGCTTTAACCTTCCCGCAGCCCACCTTTTCTTTTGATATAATCTTTGAGAAATACTGTTTTGACAGCAAAGAAACATTACAGTATATCACACTGAAGGCTGTTAAATAAGGACAACAGCACTGAAAAAGCAACAATATTGTTTATTTATGGTAGGAATCTTCTAGCTGAGCTGCTGGGTGGTTCAACAGACTAATAACCTCCCGTGGAGACTCAGTTAGTCCATTAGGCTACTGCACCTATTTAAAAACATCCAGGCAAACAGTATTTGGCTATAAGTCAGTACCAGCTGAGCTGATCTATTAAGATGTATTACACCCACCAGAGACCTACGGAGGGATGGCGAGGTCAGGGAAAAGTGAAGGCCTCACCTCAAGCCGCTGCCCGACATCCAAATCAGCATTTCAAAATCACTCAGCGAGATTAAAAAGGCAGGAAATGGAAAGCATGAGTGGGATAGAGAGGCAGCTAGCCGTGCTCCTTACAGGAGAAGCAATCTGGGTGCTCCTGTTTGACTGTTGACTGTTGGCGTGATTAGATACATCTTGTTCCATTATGCATTTTCTATTTCTATTGCATTTTCTCCAAGGAGATTTGAAACATTTCTAATAGCTTTTTAAATGACTAGCTGTCTGGATCACTTACTGTAAAGCCACTCATACTCGCCGAGGCTGCAGTGCATGAAGAGAAATGCTTTGTCTGTCTCTTTATCTTTATCTTTTCATACATTTCTCCTCAGTTTCACTCAGTATCATTTTTATGTCACTCCTTTTACCTTTACTCTGTCAGTAATGTGGCTGCCTGTTTTTCATGTTACCGAGTCATACCGTTCCTTCCCTTTTCAAAGGAAACACAGCACCGAGTTACCGGGGAAGGAATGAGCGTACATATTTATAACTGTGTGACCCCAGTGGCACACAGTGAAGTGCAGCTCTACCTGACGCATTATCACATTATCTGTTATTTTGAAGGCATGCTGAGGTGTTACAGGATAAGTGGTATAGATAATGATGGATGAATAGATGGTGGGGTGTTGGAGTCTAAAGCATGAGCAACGTCTTCAGGCAGTCAAGACATGTAATACTGGCTATAAGCATGTTAAGAAAATTACACCATGGACAAATGTTATGTACATATTATGACTTTTAAATACATTTGCACAGTAGTTTAGTTTATTATATTAACATCCATTTAACTAGTTGTAAAAAGGAAACTGGAGTTGAAATCATCATTACATTACATTAATAAACATAATGCTTTTCCACAAAAAAAGCAGTATTTGTGCTTATATTGTGAGCTGCATCTCATAAATACTTTTGTTGTATATTTTATTGCTCACTGCTATTGTTTACAGTATTTGTATAGGTTATCAAGGTGAGAGTCACAGTCCCAGATGGTAAAGATAATAACACAGATGGATTCCTTCATCAAAACACTGGAAAGCAGAAACTGAATTATGATAACAAATAGTTGCATAAAATGTCTGGACAAATACACGCTGACTGTTCTGACAGCAGAAAGCATGTCATGTTTTGAGCAAATAGTAGCATGTCTACTCCGCTGAGGTAATAGAGAGTGCATCTCTCAACCACGAGAAGGACACAGGATGGATGAACGAAAGCTGCTCCTATATACAAACCCCAGATTTCTACAACAGATGAAGCCACACAAGGAAAAATGCTGCAGTGTGAATGCATAAATTCACATATTCCCTGAGGAATATCGTTTAAAATGTAAATTGGAGTAATGCTGCATTTTGGTGTGTGCAATTAAGCATGCAAATCACATTAGCTTTTGTGTAAATACAGAGTCATTGGCAAAAAATGCTCATACAATTACCTAAAATACTCATGTTGGTGCTTCTGAAGATGAAAGTGGTAAAGATGAAAGATACAGACTTTAAAGCTGCTCTAATCAATATTTTCATATTAACAATAGATGAAATGTATGATTTGAAAGGAGTCGCTCATAGTGGTTATTCACCAGCAAAGAATTATCACCTGATTCTACATTTATTCTCAGCTCTAAGGATAATTTTAATGTCTTTTAACTCATGGTTTGGTTTTACAGCCAGCAACTTTACTTTTACTCATCGCTCTCATCATGTTTTTGGCCACGGCAGGCAGCCGTTTTCAGCAAAAAAGCTCTGATAAATCACGTTTACTCTACCTGCTCAGCACCAAACTGCAGTAAGACAAAGTTAACGACCAGCTGGTGAACATAGTGGAGTATTTAACTGCTTAAAGGGGTCATATCATGCTTGTGGTGATTTTCTGTTATTTTTATACTGTCTTGAAGTCAGATGTCTATGTCAAGCAGGCTCAAAGGTTACCCCTAAGGTTGTTCCATGGGTTGTTTCATGTCGTCCACTTGCATATTTCGGATCGAAATTGGGCTCAAACATGTACGGACATATTTGAGAAGTTTCCATTTTGAGTAAAGTACAAGAAAATAAGGTGAAATCCTACTACTACTGTTTGTTTACGTGGCCTCCAGAATTGCTGGAAGTCTGCCAAGGGGCAGCTTCCATAATCTGTCCAATCAGAACAGAGAGCTCATTGAAAGGGGGCCTTAAAGAGACAGGAGCTAAAACAGCCTGTTTCAGACAGAGACTGAACTAAGGGGCTGCATAAAGAGCCAGAATAAGATAAATAAGGAGTTTTTTTGAACTGTAAGTCATGCAAAGATATTCCAGTAGAGCCCTGGAATATAAATATAAACCTGGAAATGTGATACGTCCCCTTCAAGAGGCAGATATTTCTCTCAGGAATTGTCTAACAGGGGTAAAAGGAAAGTGAGTCAGGTGGCCAGAAACCAGGGCTTAATTAGTGGAAACTATTTGATTGGATCCAGCACCTCCTTTTTGTCACTATCAAAATCTGTAAATAAATTTTGTGTAATATTTAATGTTATCTGTTCTGTCTTTCTTTTATTTCCCTTTGAAGTTACTCGTGAATCGCTTGTTTGCCAATTTTGCATTTTAAATCTGATTTAAAGAAAGAGAGGGAGAGATGTCAATCACTCAGGTCACACAGTGACGCCTGAAGCATGTACGTTTTGTGCACGTCACGTGAGCTAATGTTACTGTGATTTGAATTAGGATACCCTCAGCAACAAGGAGGAAACTGCCTGGTAAAATGTAGAAAAAAAAACAGATAACACAATTTGTTGAATTTCTTCAAAGCAGTAGGTCAGTCGGACCCTGAGCAGGCTAAAGTTGTTTTGGCGGCTCAACAAGGTGGCGATAATAGCAGCACAGGCAGCAAAAGCATTGCCAGTAGCTGTTATGCTGGAGCCGAGGGCTCTACGGATGTTTTGTGGGCTGTAATAAACAGAAAGGTAAGCACACATTTTTTTATTATTATTCTCTGCTGTGTAGTGGTGATGATTGATTAAGAGGGTGATAAATGATGAGTATAATGATGATGATGATTAATGCATCAGGTGGCCAATGAATGGGGGAATGCAAGCCCCACATATAGCCTACCAGTAGATGGATTGTATGCTGGCAAGTGGTTTAATGTTTTTTTGTGTCTGAATATTTTGGCATGTGATTCCTCCAGCTAAGCAAGTGGGCGTCTGTGCTGTGAAATGGTGAAATGAGTAACTTATGGCTAATGAAAACTTTTAAGTCCCATTGTGGTGTGCATGATACGTGCATGTGTAGCCTACTCTAGGCTTGATTGTCACATCAGATGCAATTATTCTGATAATATAGGCTAGCTGCATTACACATTGCTTTGTTTGCCATGACAATTTTCCATTGTTTAAACAGCTAGCACCTAGGTGTTGTCTAATGTGCTCCTCTAAAACATCTAGCCTATATACTGTAAAAAATATGTGCTCTCACTTGACAATATGATGATGGCACACACAAATACACACAGTGAAACATGCACACAGACATATATGGAGATTATACACTTCCACGTGTGCAAATACACATATGTATGTGCATGCACACAAACCAAAAATTCCTGAAAATGTTAAAAAATGCACAACGCTCACACACACATACAGTATACAAATACACAAATGCAGCAATATGCTAGAGAGGAGGTGACATAACACATCCTTGTCTCGCCCCACAGTGATGGATGAGTCCAGGCATCCCAAAGCGAGTCGAGGCGTTCCACAACATTGACAGAGAGAGACAGAGATGGGCATTTTGTGTGTGTGTGTGAGAGAGAGAGGGGGAGTGACTGCAAGAGAAAGAGAAGAATGATTTTTGTGCGTGCGCGTGAATAAAAGAAAGGTGTGCGTGCTCATGCATGTGTGCGTGTGTGTGTGTGTGTGTGTGTGTCTGTGATGTTGATGGCTGTTGTCCAGCGGAGGGTGACAGTGATGGAGAGCTTCAAGGGAGGAGGGGAGAGGGAGATGAGTGGGGAGAGAAGAGTGGTGAGGAGGACAACTTATTGCAGTGTGTTGATGACTTGAGGAAAAAAGGGAGAAGAAAGAGACATCATCAGACAACGGGGAGAGAGAGCAAGAGAGGGGGTCATGACTGGCGAGAGAGGGAGAAAGATTCCATTACCAGAGAGAAAGAGTCGGTTGTCTTCTGCGTCCTCGAGGAACGCTTCAGAGCAGAAGTGGAGACACAAGCTCACAGCCTGGAAAATTTGAGTCCTGCTAAAATAAATTAGATTTCAAAAAGAGAGTGTGATCCAGTGTGTCAACAGACACGGACCACATGTGGAGACAGCGCAGAAAGGGTATTTTTACCAACAAATGTCACTTTTGTTGTGATGTCCATCTATGCTGTGATGCCAAGCTGGCATTTAGACATGACCTATCTCAGAAATCAAATAAATAAATCAAATTTCAGATTGACTCTTTTTACCTTTACTGTGCCACAATTTTAACTGAACAAGCTTTTGTTTCTCATGGTTGACATTGTGATACAGTTCAGGTGAGTTGCTGTCTCTCTGACAATATTCCAATGACTAAGGAATGATCATATAATCATGAAATAATTCTGTGAAAAAATAATGCAACAGAGAAGAGAGGAAACAAAATAAGATGAAAATAAGAGTGTGTTTTTGTGTTTTTTTTTATGCAGTTAGTGAGAAAATGAGACAGTGAGTGGGGAGTCCCGTTTTATATGAAATATTTTCAGATTGTTACATAGAACTATATTTCTGGACCAAACGTGGCTATTGGAGGATTTTGCAAACCCTGAACCATTTAGTGCCATTTTTTAATGACTTATTTCTAGTGTTTCTCAGTCTGGCTGAAGCAGGAAGAAGGACTGAATACAAGAATGATTGGGTCGACCAGTATGAGCTACGCCCTCTGCAAGGTAACCCCATTGCTCAGTACAAAGGTAAAAAAGTAGCATAAACGTCACCAACGTGTGCAGGGAAAGTGCCAGGAGCCCCAGTGGAAACACTACAATGAGCCCCAATATCTGCCTGACAGACAAAGCTGTCACTGCTGCTCCCCACCACAGTCCGAGGACTACCTGCTGCAGGGCCATCTGTCTGGATTCCGACAGATCGGCCCACACACTGATTGAGTCGAGGAAAACTCCCAGATACTCCGCCTGTTGGCGTGGCTGAGGAGCGCTCTTCCTTCAGATAATGGCGAAACCTAACTGGGTTAAGAGCAGCACAAACTTGGCTGTTTGGAAAAATGGCCCATTCCCTGGGCCTGGACATGACTATAGCCCCTTTCACACATGCACTGCAACCCTGAAATTTTCCAGACATTACCTGGCGGAGCTGTATGTGTGAACACAAATATCTAAATGGATCAGACATTAAACGGACTTCATCCTGCCAACTCCCTAGTACAAAGTCAGTGTAATGTCCGATTGAGCCCATGTGTGAATACAGCAGTGAATTCACCAAAGAATTCACAGCAAGCGAGGGGGCTAAACCCGCTCGTTGTGCAACAAAATCTGGCAGTAAGGGAGACGGTACAAGCCATTTATTAAACAACAACATCTTTGACTTCCAGCAGTCAACTCCCCTCTCATCCACAGCTGCTATTTTAAACATGCAGCTGGCGCTGGATAAATGCAGCAGGTCAGCTAAGCTGCATTGTTTTGACTGGGCCTGAACGCTCCGCTGTGAAGACAGCACTAATGGGAAATAGGACTTCCTGTGATTTCTCATAAAATAAAAGCCATTTTATTTCTGATGAAAAGCTTAAAAACGCTGAATTACAACCACAATATACTTTTTGCGTCATGTCCTGCCTCCTGCACCCCTCACTTAAACCAAACGGAGTATTTCCAGTAGATGTGTACGCATATGACACAGACAATTTCCTGCTGTGTGCTACATGCGTGAAAGGGCAACTCCACAGTTCATATATGAAAACGGCTAATGAGCTCGTCTAGGTAGAACAAGACCCTCATGCTCTGGTCATGCAGCAGTTGCAGCACTGCGTCCACACACATGCTGGATGTGCGGGGAGCCAGGGAGTAGCCAAATGGTGGCCTGTTGTACTTGTAGGCTATCCCCTGAGAAGCAAAACGCAGGAACTTCCTGCATTTCGGTGCCACCTTAGCATGAAAATATGAATATTTCAGGTTGATGGTAGTGAACCAGTTGCCTGGTTGAACCAGTTCCAGCAATCTCCTGATGGTTAGCATGTGGAACGTCTGTTGGGTGATGCACTGGTTCAGGATGTGGAGATCCAAAATGGGTTTGAAACCTCCCGTCTTCTTGGGAACCAGGAAGTATGCGGAGTAAAACCCCCTCTGTCTGTCGTGGGTGGGAACAATTGAGACAGCCTGTTTTAGCAACAGGTCCTGGATCTCCTTGGAGAGATAAATCTATCTCCTCTTGGAGGACAGATTTATCTCCTTGATGCCCAAGAACAGAGGAGGAACACAACAGAACTGGAGTGAATAACCCAGTCTCAGTGTTTTGTCACAGAGCAGGCGACCACAGCCAGAAAGCTGTGGTACTCCGATTTGGCCCTCCCCGCTTCCAAAACTTCCAGAAACGGTCCGCGAACGCTTCGCCATCAGCTGCCTCAACACAGTGTTAGATGTTGTGTCAGTGTGTCAGTTTTCCTCCATATTTCCCATCGAAATAACCATGAGGGAGCAGAACAAACCTGAGGTCTCCTCTCCTTGGTTTGTGCACAGGCCTGGGGCATTATTCTCTGAAGAGGAACTAACGCTGCCAGACATGCCATCATTAACCCAAGAGACAAGCTGTGTACGCCGGTCCCGTGAAGGATAGTGCGAAAACAGCGGGAGACGGTGCTGACACTAGACAGATATGAAGTGTCCTCTCCCCAGCCAGTGTGTGATTGTGTTATTCCTCAGTGAGAAGATAAAGCCGCTTGCCACATCACCGTTAGCCGGAGAGGCTTGTTGTGCTGGCTGGTCCGATAGATAACTGTACCAGTGAGCACAGCGAGAGACAGAGCTGACACTAAGCAGACATGAAGTCTCCTCTCCCCAGCCAGTGTGAGCACGAGGCATTATTCCTCAGTGAGGAAATAACGCTGCTCGCCGCGTCACCGTTAGCCCGAGAGACAAGCTGTGCTGGCTGGTCCGATAGATAACGGTACAAGCCAGCACAGCGAGAGACAGATCTGCTTCTCTGTGTCGCTATGTCAGGCGGGATGTGTTTCTTTCTCACCACATCACACCTAACATAGCCCAACGCTCCCCAGTTGTTAGCTACCATGGCCAGCTGCATGCCCAGCCGGAAAATTTTCTCAAAATATTCCAGCGTGTCCTTATCCTGCACCAGTGGAGGCTGCGGCTTCCTGCTAGCTGACCAGCCAGCTGTGTAAGGAATCAGGAGGGCTGCGAGGGCCTCTTCCAGGGGGGCACATCGGGACAGCCTGTCTCCGTGTGGCCCTGCACTCTCAGGAAGGAAATCAGTCCCACAACTGGTGACTTCGTTTTCAGTGACTCCTTCCAAGACACTGCCAAGTGTCCAGGAGAGGAGGCAAAACAAAGACGGGGAGCTGAGCCATAAAAGCCTTCACGTAGCCGGCTAGCCGCTTTGGGCGGGATGGGCAGGGGCAGGCAGTGAGGGTCCTACACACTTCGCCACCATGGCCATAACCTTTGGTAAATCACAGCGAACCGAAGTCGGATGTGGATTTCCGAAGGTCAGCGATGTTGCAGACACAGACAAGAGGACGACATCATACTCTATCTGCAAAGCCGCTGGGACAGCCTCAGCCGAGGCGTCCGGCGGTGGCAGCGGGGCACCGGACAAAGCAGGGGACTCATCATCGACACGGAGATCAATCTCGAGCTCTGGGTCACTCCCATTGTAGCAGAGTGAGACGTCACACAGCCGAAAATGGTCCCAACATTGCCAGCTGGGGCGCAACGGTTGCTGGATCCGTGGAGAGGTAAGATTCGCCATCGCTGAAGTGAGAAGAATTGTGAGCAGCAGCCAGATGCTGCCTTATATACTGTTTGAGACACACATAATTGGTAGGCGTGTCCTGATTGGACAACTGCAACTGCATGTGTGTGATTGGAGGAGAGTATTGCCCATAGAGTCTGTGTGAGCTAGAACTGTGTAAGAACCTGTGTGAGATCTTTGCCCATTTACAGTTCTAAGTAGGCAGAGATGAGCCTCCTTAATTTGCACCCAAAATGCTGTCAAAACTTTCCACCACAGCCTCCATAAGTCTTGACTGGGGAAGAGGCAGAAAAAAAGGCGCATAGAGGCATGAGGGAGCCCAAATAACCATCACGCTGACAAAACACTCAATAGCCTAAAGAGTGAAAAACAGGAGACATCTGCAGAGTGAAACAGATGAAAGAGCAGGGGGAGTTCACAGATAATTAGAATAGTTATAATTAGAATTAAAATAAGTTCTCTTTCAAATCAAACATCCCAAGATATGAGTGTAAAGTATTGTTTTTGCAACTGCATTTATACCCTTTTTTTTTTTTTTACTCAAACATAGCTTAACCATTTCATGTGATATGCTACTTCAGTCACTTTACCAGCAAATATTACTGGGACCACTACAGAAAATTGCAGATGAACATGTAATAACCAGAAATTTACATTATAGACACTACCGCTGACTATCCCTGTAACAAACTGGCCACAATTTTGCACATTGACCATATATGGTCCCTCCATATATTAGGTTTTGACCTAGTCTTGTTTACATCACAGGTCACTTTCAGGTTCATCAACACCTGTCATCTGATTGTTTGTGCACTGAAAAGTCACCAACAAGCACAGGTTCAGTATCTTTGCTCCCTCCATAGGAAAACAATGGCTCAAGCTGATACAAAGCGATTCCGCCTCTGATCATGTGTATGAAGCCTAAACCAGTGGTGGCAGAATGCAGATTGTGAAGATACAAGAAGGATACAGAACAGTTTGCAGTGAAGGATATGAAATTATGCATGAAGGGGAATTTGGGGATATTTCATTTTTCTGGATGGCCGTTATATTTTCAGTGGGTACCTTAGAGGGCAGTGCAACAGTGAAGCTAGAAAGAGAGAAATGTTTAGTCCTAAGACTGAAAATCCATATTTTGCTATTTATTGTTAACCATTTATATACAAAATCTTTGCTCATTAGCTCAGGATTCAAGACAGATCTGTCGAGCTTCCATTTTCATATTGAAAACTTTTCCTTCTCGCTCTCAGTTTAAATGCAGAATTTGGACAACAACATGTTACAGTCGCCAGAGCAGAGATGTTGTTTTGTTCATTCAACTTGACTTGATATGTGCCACATCTAAACAACGCCTGACCGCTTGCCACTTTGATGTAAATTCTGTCTGGATATGTGATCAGAGCTCTATATCCCACACAACATCATAATTAATCTTTGGGTAAAAATGGAGCTAAGTGCAAAAGCAAGCCTAATTATTGTCAGTTTGCATTTGTAAGGCCTGCAGCAGGCATACATTATAGAGCCGAGCACAGGCGGGAGCTTTTTGTTGCTCTTGTCTTTTGGTTCCCATCCAGAGATGAGTGCTAGTGATATCTATTGTCTGTCCGTCCCGCATAGAACCAGGAGACATATCCAGTGTCTCTGTGAAGAGGGGAGAGGAAGTTGTTTGTTTGGTGAATGAATTAAATCAGTAATTGGCCAGTATTCAGACAGTTTTATGTCCACACATACTGGACAAGAATGTCAGCCAGGATATCTCATAATGAGGATTTTGAGCTCACACAAGGATGGATGTAATCAAAGGAAATATTTATTATCAAGATCTTCTTACTGGAGAAGAAATTACAAGCTCTGTTTTTGTAGACAGTGTAGCCTCTTAACATCCGCCCTTTTTTTGGAGTTTTCACCTATTTGGCATACCCAAAAAAAAAAGCTTATAACAGAAGAACTATATGGCCAAAATGCATGTATTAGGCTTCATTTGAAAATCTTACATCTAACATCTTCTAGTTTCTGGAAATGTGTGTGCATGTGGCTAAAACACAACCAAAACTACATCAGTTCAAATATGGCTCAAGAAAGTGTGGGTCCTCGTCTATAATAAGTCATATTTGAATAACAATAACTAGGACACGCTTTATGCCAGAACTAGTCACCTCATACCTTCTACATCTTGTCAACCACACCTGTATAACATTTCAGACCTCTAGGCCTAACCTTATGGGAGCTACGGAGTTTTTAGTTTGTGGTGTCACTGGTGTCCTCGAACCTCTCCAAAACGTCTCCAAATGGTCAAATTGTGCCAGTTGCTTTTACTCAATACTGCGTGATGCTAAGCTGCTTACAGCTGGCTTAAGCGGGTCGCCAGTGACCCTGTGGATGTTAAGAGGATAAAAGACATTAAGTAAATATTTGTGAACTTGCTATTCTCTCATTTATCAAAGGAAAACAACAAACTTTACCAAAAAATCTATATTTATTCATTAAAGACCAAAGGTTTTAGTAAAACCCCAGTTCAACACCACCAGCTGTGGCCAAAACTTATTGCAAAACCAATTCCTGTCCCTGAAGCAGTCCACTTAAGCCCTTTGTTATCAGCACAAGAAGTAGCCTCCTCCCTGGATGTCGAGACATCACTGTAATACAGAATGATTAACACAGCATCCCTTGGCTTCCACAGTCTCTCATAAGTTGAGCAATTAACAATGTATTACATGTGTTAGGGTTTTATTTATGACTAACAAGCAGTTAACAAATCATGATTTCCTCCATGACTGAGCGTAATGTCGGGTCTCGGAGGAAATTCAGCTGAGTTACAGCAACTTGACAGCTGTATTTCATAACGACCCGGCCACGCAAGGCACAATAACACTGATTTAAGTCCCCGTCTGAGCCAGCCAGCGCACACACCGCAACACTGTATCACTTTATCACACCCTGTATCCATCTCCCAATACAAAACAAGCTGCAGAATAAGCACAATACAAGTTAAGTGGTGCTAAAGTTAAAGAGATGTTGATTTGTTGCCAGGCTGGCAGTTTGTGTCAAGGGAAGTAATCATGAATGAAAGCAATAGGGATGAGGAAGTTAGGGGAGAGAAACTGAGAGAGACAGGGAATAAATAAAGTTTTTTTAAAAGTACAGTTGAACACCACGACAAAACAGTAAAGAAAAAGTAAAAGAGCAAAAAGACAGGCAGCAGAGAAGGGAAGAGGCAAGCAGAGAATGCAAATGAGAGGGGAGAGTATCACGGAAATGATTGCCGCTATTACAATTATCATTAGCATGTGTTGTTGGCAATAAGTCGTCTCATTATGGTGGATCCTATCATCATGCTAATTGTGGAGGATGCCGTGTTTTAGCATGCAGGGGGCTCTCTACTACGAGGGGGAGGGTTCACTACAACAACACTCGCAGTGAGCTCGACTAAATGGCTGACAGACACAAGCATGTAACACCCTCTCATCGCTCGTAGTTGCAAATCATGTATTTTCAGGCTTCTAAAGACTCCATGTGAGAGTCTCCTGCGAATGAGCTCAACCACTGTTTATAACATATTGCAGAGTGTATGTTGCACAAATTCTTCACAACATGGTCCGGTCTGTCCGATGTTAAGGTGGAGGAAGTGTGGGATGATTATCAGACAGGCTTACTGAGAACAAACCCAGGGATCCAAGTAATCAGTGGGCCCCCTAACCCAGAACCTCTGTTTGAAATGACTGTTCACATTTCTTGAAAAGTCAAAGGGCTCAGCTAAAAGTGAGGATGCCCAGATGATGTTTTTCTGCTCCTGATCCCAATTTGACTCCTATAATATTGCTTTGATACTTACTTAGGCTCAATATAGACACGGTATATTCAGCCAAAATAAGCAGTTAAGCAATTTTGCTTACAATGTTTGATAGCAGATTAGCTGTAGCCAATTATTTCCAATATTATTCTGTATAATATTTTGTATGATATCTGTGGAGAGCAGTGTCAGTGTGGATCTACTGTGTTGGTAAGCTTTGGAAAGGAGGCAGACAGCCTCTCTTCATCTCCAGCATGACATTCAGGTGAAGTTGTTAAACCAACAGAAGGATTTTTTAAAGTTACTGTATGGTTGACTTGACACATGTGGTTGACAAATATGTTTATATACTTGTGGTGGAGTAGGAGGGTCCTCATGCCTCATAATCCATCCATGGGAGTAGGCAAGCAACTTTCTGGTGTACAGCAATATTTATCTGAATATGATATCGTTGATAAAGTTGAAATTTTTAAAAAGTTCAGGTGTTGTCGGGTCAAAAAGTCTTGACTTAAAAAGAAAACCAAAAAATCCTGCATATGATCCATCATATGAGTCAACAAGACGTTTTGATCCTCAGACCTGATCCTGAGTGAGTGGAGCTACTACAGTGGAAGGATGGTAACAAAAGAGGGACATTTGTACTTAAAAGACACCTCCTTTGGAAGATATCCACTTGATTTGACTAATTTGTCATCATTTTCATTTTAGCTTCAGATAAACCTTTGAAAACATTTTTGAAAGGAACGAGGACTGTGGACTTTGTCCCCCATCACTTACATTGAAAGTGCATTAGGAAGGGACCTTTTAATGCCTAAACAGGAGGAATGTTAACAGCCAGAAAAAAAACCTAGCCTAGAAAAACAAGAGTTGTTTGTAAGTTCACAGTGTCAGAGGTGTGCATTTCCCTGAATCAGTCATCTCCCTCACTTCTGCCAGCTTGACATGTCTCTATTTTTCAGTTCAGTCCTATGAAATCCACACATCCTACATCTATATATCTATATATGGCCAAAAAGGGCTGAATGTAACTGTGAAGGTATACAGTATATTCTATCTATTATAAAGAAAGTATGGATTTACACTCTTAACCTGTTTGGAATAAATAAGCACGGTGGTTTTAGAAGCAGTCTGTGCCTGCATCTCATTTATTTTGTGTTCACACCTGAAAACTGTCAGAGGCAGCAGGGTTTAGTAAGCAGAAAGTGTTGCATATATTTACCATTCCTCACCGAGCAGTTTGATTAGCCCGGCTAATAGCAGACATCTCATACACACACATACTAACATTTAGACACATTTGCAGGGCGCAGGGTTTACTTTCTGTCCTCTAAGGCGGTATATACGAGTTGCTTGGAAATCTTACTAATTTCAGCATTCTTGTTTAAGGCCTAAAAGTACATAAAGTAATTTGCCCAGTACAAACTCCCCAAGGGAGTAACAACGTACCTTAAACGTTGAAGTTTCCAGTAGAAGATACAGTAAATGCAGAAGCAACTCTCACCAAGGGAGCTCTAGATTTTACATCTTGATAAGACTCTTCTCTTTAGCCTCTGGCTGTGGCTGAAAGTTGTTCATGTTCATTAATATTAATAGTACAAATGTAGACCAAAGGAATAACATACAATTTCTTAAATGTGATGGTGTTGAACTTCAATTACTGCAGCTTAGTAGTAGTTTTTTTGTTTTGTTTTGTTTTTTTTTTACTGTACTTTTTACCCCCAAACAGCAACAGTAAAAGATGCAGGAAATGCAAAGCTGAAGCTAAAGCTTATCTGATAAGAAGAGACTACCTGATAGTGTGAGAGGCTTATTCAGTGCAATCAATCTGTGATCTCTAACATATCTTTTCACTGATTTAAACGGATTCATAGTCTGTATTATCTACCTGCCTGTAAGTATGTTGCAGCATGTTTTATAGAGTTTTAAAGGAACTCAGTTGTAGGAGTTTGAATTTTAAATGCTTCCTTTCCTTTCATTTATTTTGACATGTTTGGAAAATGTGGTTAATGTAAATTTAGCCTTGCGTGTGCAGTGCACCCACTTCAAGAGCAACTGATCTAGTATAAGTAGTGTGATTATGTTCAACATTGATTAGGATTATTATTATTTACTAGCATGTCCCCAGCCTATGTCAGCCACTCAAAGAAGATGTTAAACCATGTTTTATGCAAGCACATTTTTGTTGTTTGTCTTTTTGTTGAAGGCTGTAACCGTTACCTGTTTACTCATGATCCCAATAATAATACAGTATATTCTGATGTAAAAATCTGGAATGCAAATTAACGCTGGCTAAGATTTTATCAAACATTCAGATGAATTGTGATTAAGAAAAACACTTCACATTGCTAATGTATTCATAGTGGAAACGTGGGCTTGGAATAAATCAACAACAAGGCTTGCACAGCTGAACAAATTCAGTGTAACAAGTTTCCATACAAACTTAGCTGAAATCTCTGTGACTGCAATGGCTTCAGAGTTCAAGAAACAACTGCTTGAGCATTGTAGATAGCTCTTCATTCAATGACAAGAGTGTCAGTGCGGGGGGACAGCAACAGAGCTACTGAGCGTCTGTGTCTCTGTAGCATTTTTTTTCCTCCTTCACTGGCCCTATCAATCTTCTCTGCCCAAAGTTTTGACTCTCAAACAGCCTGTCTGATGCGAGCGATCAATCAAGCTAACGATGCCTTGAATTATAGTTCAAGAAGGATGTCAAAGTCTCAAAGCCAGACAGGAAAAGTTGAGATTTGCAGTGAATTTTTTCACTGAAATTTGCAACAGAGCTATTTTGAGATCTGAATTTTATTCCAAGCGACACATAACTGACATCCTTTGTGTTGTCCTGTCAGATACAACAAGAGTTTTTGTGTGTTCTGCATAAATAGTATCACTGAAAGGATTCTTGACATAAGTCAAAATGTAGCAAAGTGATACAGTGACATGATAGATGCACAAATACTGTACTGTGAACAGTGATCTTGGTATTATCATGTTTTGATATGATGGATTACAGTAATATGATATCAGTAAAAGTAACTGCTTATCATAGTAACTCCACTATAGGTAAAACAGCAAATATGTTTTAATCTGCTAAAAAAAATAGTTGAAATCATGTCTAATAATGGTTGTAGATACGTTGTAGAGGTACATTTTAAAAGTAAGTATTAGAAAATGATTGTATTACAGCTGTCTCCCATCCAAGAAACATATTCATCAATATTTTTATATATATCAGTAATTTCAAGTACCTGTTTTTAGTGAGACCTCAGTAAATGTAAGTCAGATGCTGCTGTTCTTCATTATAATGTACTGTATTGGTCAAGATAAGTGGTTCCCAACCTTTTTGTCTTGTGAACTCTTACTGTAAAGGCAAAGCAGTGTCTACTTTTGACCTTTTCTCTCATAGGCTTCCTATACTGTATGTGTGAGCTGTGTGCAGTTCAATCAAACACAGACTTTTTTTTCCTTTTCAGATTATGTGAGAGGCCTGAAGAGGTAGAACTATCTAATGTTTCATCAGAAAATAAGCAAATACTAGAGAAAAGTAAGAAAAAAAATTACTTAATTTTGTTTTCTTTCCCATCCCATAAATCACTCACAACCCCTTTCTTGTGACCGCTTTAGGGATTTCGGATCCCTGGCTGCAGGAGCTGTTGGTCGAGACAGTGGTCTTGTTTCATGTTCCTTCAAGAGCCAAGACTATGAAGGTTTTAGCGGAACACTACATCATTTGATTAGCATGCTTTCAAGCAGAGAGAAGGACTCACTGACTACAGTGAACATCATACATATTGACTCTAAATATGGAGGCTCGCTCTTGTTTTGTTCAGCAGCGTTTCAGCAACATCAAGTCAAATTTTCCTCTCTCAGGAAAATGTCGTATAGGCAAAGACTGTAGTCTAGAAGTGACTAAGAAGTGTGGGCAGGTGTGAGAGAACAGAGCGTGTGTGTGTGTGTGTGTGTGTGTGCTGTATGGCTACATTTAAATGTATGATTAGTGTGTGAGTGGGCAGTTGGCATGTCACCCCACCCTCACCCCCGCCTCCGCCCCCCGCCCTCGAGTAAAAAACCAAAATGAACAGAAGCTTGGCAACAAGTCTCGGCGCCCAACATTAGACAAGAGTCCTGTAGTGCAATTATACCTCTGATTACAACAACCAAGGTCATGCTGATGAGAAAGCTGCAGAACAACTGATTGTGAATCTCTGTAATCTCTGACACACTGTGACACATTCATGAATGCAGATACACACACCTGTAGTTGCCCACAGCCACACAAACAACACAATCACACACATGCATATAGATGCTCTGTCTGCTGTGAATGTGCATAGATGCAATGCGTGCAGACAGTATGTGCGTAAATGAAAACAAAAAAACACATGTGCACATAGACACACACAGATCACTGGCCAGTGGTTCAGGTAATTAGTAGCATTATATGCTGGAAACACACACAAACACACATGATAAACTGAGACAAAGAGGTGTGTGTGTGTCCAGAGTCCCCTCTTATTATTTAAGACCGCTCATCGCTGTGGAAACTCAAAATTACTCTCTTCGAGCTGAGTCAAATGTCTGTGTACTCCCTCTCATTGTGTGTGTGCTACATACATGTCTATGTGTGGCTGGTCGGGAATTACTGTACTCTCTTCTTTGTTGTGTGTGTGTCTATAAATTTCGAGGGCCCCCAGGGTGACGCAGATGCTACAAAGATATGCCCTCATATCACAACACTGGCCTAATGAAAGCCAGGAAGTAACTATGGAACTGAAGGCCCCCTCGATTTCTCATTTTCTTCTCCAATCTAACTGCAATCAAGCAAATCTCATGTGGCAGTGGAGGGGTGGGCGCCTGTAAATATGGCACCTCTTCTAATTAAGTCATCAGGTTCCCCGACTTTATTGTGCTGCTCGGACTGTGCGGTGCCAGCAGTAATAATTAAAGCTGAGCCCTCTTCTATGGATGTGTTTTATTCCCTGATTTAATTACCTTTATTAATCAGAGAAAAGATGCAGAAAAAATCTTAAGGAGAGTGAATCTGCAGTGCGGCTCACATTTGTTTTTAGCTCACAGCTCCTGTGATATTGCACTGTGCTTTTGGTAGCATATAACTGGAAGTGATAATGATGAATTACGAGTTATTTCCAAAAGATAAAACATTATGCAGGCATTTTTATTCTGAGCTGGGGACCTTATACATCACAATGAGAGCAGGGCAATAGACAATGTGCAAAAGCTGCTGGTGCTGGGAGGGCTGTGCTGGTGAGGGAGTTTCTGTGGCCTTTAACCATCAATTACTTTTATTCCCTTTTTAGAAAAAAAAAAGCACAACAACGCAACCCAGTCTCACATCAAAATGTGTAATAGCTACATTGGTCCACAGCACAAAGCGTATTAGTTTCACAATAACAGCTCTAAAATTCTGAGATACCTACATTTTTTTTTCTGATTTTTTTTTTTTGCCTATTCTTTTCTATTGGCCTGCATCCACGTCAGGTGACTGTCAAGTTTCTGTCTGCAAAAAAAATAATTGAATAATTGAAATTCAATATTTTAAGATAGGTTCAGCATTAAAATGCATTTTGATAACATTTCTAGTGAGAAATGTGCATTTTATTTTCATAGTCTTCGTTCAGTGAATTTATACGATGTTTAGTTTGTCAGTTATTACCAAGATTTTTTCAGGTTTTCTATCGTTGCTATGGTGGTTACTATGGACGCAGCTATCACTGAAACCACGTAGAATCATTGTGTTTGTGTTGTGTAGTTATCTGAGCTGTTATGCTGTTGTTATTTGTGTTATCTTATATAACTGATGATGTTCTTTCAATAAAAAAACGTAGATTTTAGAGCGCCCCAGGGATGAACTGAATTTGAAATCCAGGATTTGAAGCTTTGTGATTGGCTGACTGGCTGTCCGTTTTGGATAGCGGAGGGCTATGGAAGAGCGTTGTGTTGTGGGTAACTTGGCGCGTGTTTCGGGTGGTCTGCCGCCGGTGGGCTGCATTCCATTTCACATTGCTGCCAGTCTACCACAACCCAAACTTAACAGTCACGTAACGTGGATGCAGGGCAACAGAAAAGAATAGGCCAAAAAAAAACGTAGACAATTTTAGAGCCGTTATTATGAAACTAATATGTTTTGCACTGTGGACCAACGTAGCTGTTACACATTTTGATGTGAGACTGGGTTGAACAACAACAACAAACAAGTCAACAATACCTGCAGAAGAGCAGATAAGCTATAACAGTGGACTATGTTTGAACCGGGTGCATAAAAGGGGGAGAGAGGCCTGGTGGGACACAGGGAGTGTGGGTTTTTGTTTGAAGCAGCCTCGCAGCTTTGAATATGTTCTTTGCCTCTATCCTTGTGAAACAAACGGGACCACACAGCTCACATCCGCGCAAGTATCAGACTCTTTTAGGATTTAGCCCTTTGTGGGTCATTTTTGTGCCTTTCCAGCTCCCTGTAACTTCAGTGAAGAAGAACAGAGAAGCAACTGGTACAAGAAAGAGAGAAAAGACAACACAAGTGTGACCCTCACACTCCACTTGTCAGTCAAACATGAAGAGTGAACGCTTTGGGAAAGCAGCCTGTCAAATCCTGTTAATTATTCCCTGCATCTCTACTTCCCTTTTTCTTCTGGCAGACTGACAGTAGGCCAGACCAGGAGAAAAAGATATGTACTCAAATATAGCAAGGAGCTTGGAGTCTATTGATATTTAAGTCACACTAAAATTAAAAATGACTTTCATCCTGTTATAGACAATTTTCCATGCCATAATAAACACATATATTTAATGCTCTATTAAGCTAATTTATGTTAACACTGAATTGAATGATTCCCTGTAATTTTAATGGGATTTACACTGCTGACACCACTGAGAATTAACACCACAGCCCTCAGATTCTCTCAGTTCACTGTTTTCTGGTCATGTACCTTCAAATAAGATCACGGGTTTTGGCAGGAAGTATACAGTCAGCTTGTTTTCCAAGCTGACTGTATACTTCCTGCCAAAATACCTGTAAGCTGAGGTAAAAAAGTGATTGATGAAGAGTGAGAAACATTTAGGCAAGACAGATGACCCATATAATTTTCTGAAGAGGTGGAGGACCAAATAATCCAATGTATAGACTTGCGTTTGAGATGTGAACAGAATGAGATACTTTTGTTCTGCAGGTAATGAGACATCTGACAAACAAAGGTGCAACCAGTATTATATTTAAAATTAGTTTCATATTTTGGAAAACACATTAATTGGGTTTATTGCTAAGAGTTACAAGATTTATACCACTCTTATCTGTCTGTTAAATATGAAGCTATAGTCAGGAGACAGTTATCTTAGCTTAGCATGACTGGAAACAGGGAAACAGGTAGCCTGGCTCTGAAGGTTAACAAAATCCGCCTACCACCACTTCTAAAGCTCAACAGTTAACACATTTTCTCTAATGAGCAGGAAATAAATCATTAGCGACTGGTAGTCAATTATTAACTTTTGCCGCCACAGGTAGACCTGAACGTGCTCTAAATCCTACAGCTAAGCAACATAAACAATCTGGCAAAAGCGCGTGCAAAAACTGCCCACTATACACTGAGACGCTAATTAGTAAATGAGGAACAGCTATGCAGGTAAGTGGCTGATAACGAGGTCAGTCAACAGAGGACCAACAGGGGTGGCAAACTGATGCATAAACTATCTAAACATGTCATACAATTTGATAGGTTTCCCCTGCAGACGAGGTGTGGGGCATTCTCCCGTCCCTCTGCATTCCTGTGTGGGATAGATAATTTCCCCTTTCAACAAAGATTCATAAGAGCAGATATTTTAGGTCTATTTACTGTCTTTCCATCACTTGTTCAGATGGTCTCGACTCTGATTGCCATCCACTTCAACTCTCACCTTCTTCAAAGCACACTGCCACAGAATAATAACTACAGCATGCTGCACATTTTTAATTCTTTTTATATGAATGATGATGAGTAAGTCTTGTATTTCTTCCATTTGAAAGGTTAGAATATGTAACCTAAAAAGTATACATACACAAGATTTTTTTTTTTTTTGGCCAAAGATGACAGGAAATCAAGATGGTCATTGTGAAAGTTTTACACTTGTGTTGTAAGAAAGTCGAGTATTATAAATTGCGTGTATTTCTAAAATGTTTAAGCATGCTTCTTATGTGCATATGACAGTGACAACTTTCCAAACCACAATGTGGGTCAATACCTGTAGCAGAGATCAGGAAAAAGAAGTTTCACACTAAAACTTATAACTTTGGTAAACTTTGGGGAGACCAAGGCAGTGAATAAAAAAGTGAAGGATATAGCTCAGTACAGAGTGTAATGGGCAGAAACATCACTAAATGGTGCTTTATGTTCATTGTTAAGCTCTGAATAAAAGTGACTCATGCACATTTTTGCAATGATAGTTAAAAATTATTCAATAACACACCAAATCTTGACAATTCCTACCACCAAAATACAATACACTATAGAGTACAATAGAGTACAGGATAGTAAGTACATTTCACCAAGCAAGTTTTTTTTCCTTGAATTCATATACAGATTTATATAAGCATCAGATGGCTACCTGAATCAGCCAGGGTATAATCGCTATTCATATTGCAATACCTGGACAGTGTTCTGCATTACAGAAAAAAATAATGGGATCAGGCCACCTGATGGATAACCCTCCATAAAATTGACCAATAATTGCACATGTTTCATGCATGTCTGACCTGCAAATGTATACATTCAAAACCTAGAGGGACGAAAAAGGAGCAGAAAGGAAGAAGAGGTAGAAGACAGCCAACTGTAGTTCCTTAAGCCAGCGGTCTCTTGTCATTATGTGGCCCAGAGGGACTGGAAGGATGTGTGACAGAGACTGAAAGAGTATAGCTGTTTCCCCCAGAGAGGTGAAAGACAGACTCAGGATGAAATACATCATGTAAGACATCTGTGCAAACATGTAAGACACACCAACCTGAATAATCCAGCCAGTGTGGGTGTTTGTTTTTTTATTGCTGTTTGTGTGCGCATTCAGTGCATATTTATGTGCATTTGCATATGCATATATGTGCATGCTTGTACATATGTGTCGGTGTGTTTACATGTGTGAATATGATAACTATTTGAAAGCACACTGCACTTTACAAGCAGAAACCACTATATTCCCATGTTAAATCTGTAGAGAGACCAGAATCAGGCCAAACCCAGGATGAGCTGATGGCTTATTAATGCACAGGGACCTGGTATGTACCCGACACATTCAGATTGTGCATTTAGCTTTTTGCCCCATTACGGGCAATATTAAGCCGAGGGGTGCAGGGCCCATTTCCAAAGAGCCGGCCTGTAATGAGAGATCAGAGGCAAGGTTTTATCATAGGCAATAAAACATGAGAACTGCGTGTCTGTTAATAAGACCCCGAGAGGATTGGAGAGGGGGGTGAAAGGCGTGGGATCCTAGGATCAAAGAAATGTCTGCCTGGAGAGGAGATGAGAGGAGAGGAGAGAGGAGAGGAGAGGAGAGGAGAGGAGAGGAGAGGCAGGGAATGACAAAAAATGGACAAAAGGAAGTGGAATGAATTGAAGCAGGATACAAAGAGAAATTCACAAGAGAAAAAGTGCAGAAAAGCGATAGATTGTGAAAAAAGAACAATCTTTTTCCACTCATTCCTCTATTAATGTGTTTCATTCTTTATATCAGCTCTTTTTTGTCTTTTTCTGTCATAGCTGCATAGGGGCCTTTATCCAGCTTAATAAGTGTGCTGCCTCTGTTTCCATTATTGCCTGTTCTTTGTTATTCTCACATAGTCCATTGATATGTCTTTCTCAAACTATCTAGCCGAAGCCAAGAATATGACCCCAACTGCAATTATGATCATTTAAAATTATGATTTTGCATGCTATCCTAAGGATGCCTTTACACCTTGCATTAGAATGTGACTTCTGTGCCGTGTGCAGATGTGGTAAATTAGATTACATTACCTTACATTTGCAGCTGATATTGATATGCATTTATCTGCATTACACATATCAGATTTCACTTTCCTTTGTCACAACACAAAATGCTGCATATGTCCTTCAAGGTGACCATAAACTTATTAACCCTTAGGCACTATATGTTACCAATAAAATGACAACACCTCTTAAAACACTGCGGTCCAGTACAACATCACTACAACAACCCCAAAATTTTACATAGTGTTGAGTCAACACCTCTCTGACAGTGTCAACATAAACTGAACACTGTCAACTTATATTATTATTAGATTTTATTTTATTTTATATATATGAAGAAGAATATAACATAATGATAGAACATTTGAGACAGTATTAAATAATGTCGTGCTAAGTATTTTGGTTTGATCTTGACATTTAGACTGTGATTTATCTCTTTTTTCAAACATATTTGCAGTAATATTTACCATATCAAATCATACATGAACACATAAGTCCCCAAAAAGATGCAGTGCCACTTAAGTAACTGGAAGCCCTGCATACAGTCCTTTTTTATCTCTCTACAGGGAGGTCAGAAATGAAAACATGACTGTGGAGCAGATGCACTTGATGTGACAGGAGCCTTCCCAATTTATTTTGATTGGCCTTGCTTTATGCAAGCTTCGGGTAGATTTCCCATGGGCAACTGTGCATTCTCAAATTCAAAATGTGTGATGCCCACAAGCAGAAACTGGAAATGAAAGCAAAAGTATCATCAGAGTGGACATGTCTATTAGCTGTTAAGTGTTATTGCAGGTGAGCACTGATAATGTGGTAGCATTTGGTCTTATTTATCCTCAATTTTTTACAACAATATGGACAGTATGGAGTTTGACGTTCACAAATATAATCTGGTAAGAAGCCATGTAAACGAGTGTGTTTAATTAATAACGTTTACTTCATTAATACATACTGTACGTACATGTACTGTATAGCTGTGGCCAAGGGGGGAATCTCCACGGCAACCAGATAAATGGGTCTAACCAGAGTGTCAATTAATGCTTTTCTCAACAGCTGATTGATTTTAAGTGCTTGTTTTAAAATGGAGGCAATTAGCCTTGTGAGAACTTAATTGAAGATCTTTAAAAAATTCTTCAGGAGAAGCTAATTCTGTCTGTAACATGGGGTAATGAATCAGGCTGGATTTATAATTGACTTAAACCCTCATGGTATACGATGTGCGAGAGTGTAGACTTAAGTATGATCCTCATCTGCAGCCTTCCTGCCACCCTGCTGTCAGGCATCACAGCTGGTCTTGTTGGATGGCATCCACATAAGAAACGTATTAGTATGAACTGTACATAGATGTGTAATTAATTGACTGTATAAACAGTTGTTTCCTTGACAACCCAACTCACCTTTAAGTCGAACACATTGCCATGGTTTCTGATTTCTCACCAGTGTTTTCTGATCAAACGCCTGACTGCAGATATAGATGAGCAATTAATGCTGAACATTATACAGTATAGTTCTGTGCTGTCGCTGTTGGATGTTTCCTTTCTAAAAGGGAGCTTGCAGACTGAAAAAAAAAACATGAATGTGCAGGGTGGCCCTATGATTAAAGAAACCACCCTGTTACCAGAAGAGGACATGGGTCCATCATTACAAATGTACTGACATTTTCATTGACATGGAACTCAGAGGGTTAGAAACATACAAGTATAAACAAATTGAAATACAGCAATCCTCCACCCACAGTGACTAGAAAACTAACAAACTACAAATTAAAGTATAAAGAAATATAAGCATGCATGCCCACATGTATCCAAACATGCCTTCTTCTGACTCAAATTTAACTCAAACTGTAATAACTGTTAGACTGTGTAATAATTCTTCTCTATCCAACAATAGTCAGCATCATAATCCATGTCATGGGTGTGAATAAAGCACATACTAAATCATGGACTTCTTTTGTAAACCACAATTTCTTCCACCACAAACAGATGTTTTACCTGAGGAGGCATTCTTTAAACGAGGACATGGGCGTCTGACATGTAACTCGTTACTTAAAGGATATGGCTGGCAGTTTTCTAAATTTTTCTTCTTGTCAACAAATCTCATGTGCTGAGCCAAGCCAACAATGAACTGATCCCACTTGAAAGTATTGTGTGTGTATCCAAAGCCTGATATATCTTATTCCTCTGTGCCGTAGACCTCCATTGCTCAATGTCTCAAGTGTCCTTGAATGTGTCTATGGGCAGACCAGGACCTCAGCCGCCATTCATGAGTGAATGGGTGAATGATATTGAAATATATTGAAATTGCATAGGGATTTGTCCATTAAGGTTGAAAAGTGCAGTCCATTTACACACAAAGGAAAATCTGCATGAATCATTTGTAATCACAGGTCTTCAGTTTTCAGAAAGGGTTGCATTATCATTTAAAATCACCAACCTTATTTAATCTCTCAATACCGTCATTTAGTATGAGCTAAAATAGCTATGGATCAGCAAAGATGTTCCTTTATTCGTGATTGCTTTTTCTACATGCATTTCCTGTCAGTTGGAATTTTAAATTCATTAAGAGCGCTGACTCATCTGCCCACGTCAAGCTGGAAGGCAAACTCTGTGTTCTTCTCACTTCCTATCCTGTGTGTCCTTTAATGAAGCAGGATTGATAGCCTGCCAGCGGAAACACAGCTCACCTCATCAGCAACCAGCCAGGGGAGGAATGCTCTCCAATAAATAGTGCAGTAAACACACAATTAAGGGCCCACATATCACCGCTCCGTTATTACATCCTAGCAATTAAGCATCAGGGGCAACCTCCTCATTTGTATCGCTTTACGTCTGTAATCAGTAATTTAGTAATGATGTGCTGAGACTTAGCCACAGACTCAATAACCAGTGAGAGTCAGAGTGGGTGGTGGTAATGGTGATGTGACTCTTGACTATTTATGTGCAATAAAACTATAAAGTGAAGACTTTTAGCTGTTGCCACATTGCCATCTTAAGCCTGTCTTCTGTTTTTTTTTAAATATATATATAAAGACAAATTTGACAGTATCTATATGGAATAATGGATTTTGTTCAAATCATCTAAAGCCTCGCTGCTAATTCTAAATAGCTAAGAGCTAACAATACAACTGATGCACTGCTATACAGTACAGTCCAATAAAAGCAAAGAGAGTCAGTCCACTAATCTGCTCTGACATTCACTTTAATATTGATAATGTTTCAAGCTCCAGGCATTTCTTCATCAAACCAAACTCAAGAGCCCTTGGGCTGAAGGAGGTGTCAAAATGAAAGGTGCACTGAAGCAAGTGAGCGTGTATTTATGATCTGTTTTTAGCACCATGTCCAGGACAAAGAGATGTGCCTATTCACTAAAAACAAGCCACCATCTAAAGTTCCCATCGATAGATGTGGACATGTCCAACACCAGCTGCTATCAGGGCACCAAGGCTTTTGAATGTTTATGTTTGACTGCCATCTAGTGTGAGAGATCGGTAAGTGGGTGGCTGATGCTCAGACTTGCATGCATACATGCAGGATTTGAAGAAAAGCACAAGGACTTTGAACAGGAGGTATCTTTTGACATTCAAAAAATTCCATGATTCAAAGCATTGACACATTTATCATTATACTTTTTGAAGGGCTAACCACATGAGAGTTTTCCATATGAAAAACAGCTCTAATGGACCACAGTGACCACTTCTGTTTGTGTGAGAAACATGAATATATGTAAGGAACTTGAGCTTATCCTTCAAATTCACCAGCTCAAAGAAACTATTATAAACTGATCTTACATTAAGTGTTCAATAATATTTTCCTCAAAGCACCAAACTACTCCACCTGAGATATCGAAACCTTTACTGCTTTAATACTTTCATGGCCATCATGTATCCTCAAGGGCATGATGGGGAAATTCAGAAAGCTAAAGTACTTGTCATAGTGCTTGAATCATCCAGGAATTACTTGATGAGCATTCAAATAAAAAGGGCGTCAATGATCTGTTCACTGCAGTCTCATGATGTCAATCCTGTTGAATACATTTGGGATGAACTGGAGCACTTTGGCCATTTGGGTAAACCACTGATGTCTACATGTCCAGCTTTAACACTGGGATGCTGCAGTTTCCAAAGTGAGTAAAGTTTCTTTTTACCCATGCTGACGGCATTTAATAGTTGAGGGTGTAAAAGTTTTTTTGTGAGGAAGCAGGAGGCTTTTATTATTCTCTAGGGATTGGAATTTTTCTCCCAGAGGAAAACAGGATATCATAGACCATGAATATGACTTATGAAAAATAATGTACTGGCCCCTTTGGGCACACATACAAAGTTAGAGATAGATATTAGGTTGACCTTTGTTTTACTTTCACCAAATTTCTGCAACACTTTCTCTGCCTCTGTTAGCTCTTCATCATGTACAGTAGCCTCAGTGCTGTCAGAGTTTTATTGACTGTAAAAGCATGATTCAGTAGATCTTCCTTTGTAGATATGGTCAAATAAGGAAGGTAGTAGTGTTTTCCTGTTGGCGTTAAGGAAAATATTTCAGTCAGAAGTTTTTCATCAGAAAGCTACTACAAAAGAATCGACTTTTGATTAACTTTATTCTAATGTTGTCATACATGTAGCTCTTTGTTAATTTTATTCTGATGGAGTAAACCCATCATTTCTGTGAATGTGCTATGTTTCATTGAGCCCATTTAAGGTTCAAAGTTTACTTCAGGGTTTGCCTCATCAACTATGTTTTTTTAGAAGTTGGGAGTAAAAGCTTTGACCTGCTGGTGGCGCTAGAGGAAAGGTCAGGGGATCACCAAAGTTATCAGGATACATCCTCTCTGAACTGTACATTTTATATACAAAATTTCATGGCAATCTATCCAATTGTTGAGATATTGCAGTCTGGACCAAAGTGGTGGACCAACAGACAGACAACATTGCAATTCCACAGAGCTAAAAACACTTTTAGCATTTAACATAATTTGAATGTCTATTTATACCCTCTCTAGCTGTTCCTGGAACAGTGTCCCTGCTGAAAACTACATCTGTTTTACCACGATGAATCATAATTTAATAGGCTAACATCATCCATCCACTCTGTAGCAGACAGGGCTCATGGGAATACAACCAAATACAGTGACTGTCATCAGGTACACGGATGAATGATCTGAGAGGAAAGAGAAACATGAACATCAGTAAAGTGCCAGAATGAAAGCCCCAGTTAACAATTAACTAAGCAGAAGAAAAACCACAGAGAAGTATGTGAATTCATGAATTATACATCAGAACCATCCCTGCCTAATAACATTTCTTGAATGTTGCTAATTAAGAGTCCACAACGGAAGTAAAGCTAAAGCTAAGAAAACTGTCTTCTGTGCCGAGTTAATACATAACAATACATACATGAGATATGTTATATAGTTACATATGTATGTGGCTGCAGACATATTGTTCCATATTTTTCATTTTATTCTACCACTTTATTTAGCCATGTCCTTACAAAACACAAATTCTTAGTTATTAGTTATTAGTTAGTTGTCTTTATTCTCATTCTCTTTGTGGGGGACGTCAGCGGATTGGAAGGGACCCCAGGTGCTGCTTGACACAGGTGCGGGTTTTCAGATACACGACATGCTGGTAGAAATAAAAAGAAGGTTGAGTATAATAGGACAGAGTTTCTAAGTTGTAAATCATTGTTATTCTCAGCAGGTTACTCATTTTACAGCTTTTTTTCTAGGCAACTTTTAAAAAATGATGTATTATGTTCCTCTTTGAAGTAGAGGAGCCTGTCAAAGTGGAAAGTTGTGTTGTCGTGAATGCCAATCTCTTTGAGGCGAAGACACTGGTCATCTGTATCTGTCAATCACTTTCTTTGTGTGGGATGTTTGTGGAAAAGGATAGTTTGTTGGAATTATTTCACAGATCCGAGACTCATCATCAAATATGGTAGTAAAAATGCTATTTGTTATTAATCATTAATCATCATAAAGCATAAAGAAGTAGCAAAACTAGATCCCAGCCAGGAGTAATGAGGTATACACTGTACTCTTTGTCAAATTGTAGATGGCTTTTAAATAAAACATCAGAATATATCAAGTTTACTTGCAGAGATGTTTACTCTATAATAATAACTAATAATAACTCCAGACTAAGGAGGTCCAGATTTTCGCTTACTGTACATCAATATACTGTATTTTGGCAACACATCCGCAAAACTAAACAACCAAAAAGGTAGATTGTACCATATGACCCAAAGCAGCATTTTCTAATATGCCGCCTCTATTGGTGCTTTCCAAAACCATTACAAATCATGACAACATTTAATACAGCTCAGGTTTTACAGTCTAACTTCCTGTCATTTACCATGTAATTTCCCAGAACTTATGGTGTAACTTCCTTGCATGAGCCTGTATATATAAAATATTAACCGGTTCCTACTGGTACTTAAATGTAGGTACAGTGGAAGAAAACAAGACAACAAGAAACAAGGGAGTAACAACTGGGGATTTAGAGTGTAACTTCCTGACATTTACCGTATTTTCCTGAAACTTATGGTGTAACTTCCTCATATGAATCAGTATATATGTATATGGATGAAGTGCAATAGAAATAAATGCTTTTGCCCTTTGCTCATGGGAGTTGTGACAATCATTTTTTATGTATGTGAGTTTTTGGCAGGCAAGCTTCACCCACACTCCAGGGATTTATTATGCTTATGTCTTCTACTTCATTGTATGAATTTGAATAAGAACAAGTCGAGAAATGTGTCTATACTTTTGAAAATTAGCTCCTAGCAGTCGTGTTCATCCAGCACTGCAGCAGCTTATAACAGGCAGGCTGGAGTAGAAAGCAAGTTTACACATACCTTGTGGTTTCTGTGTAATTAAAGAGTAAAATAATATTTTATAACTTCCTGCATACCTTATTATTGTGTAATTAAAGCTATACTATGTATATTATCACATTACTGTAGCCTCCCATAGCTGTACACCTGAGAGAGGTAAGTTTGCTTTCTACTCCAGCCTGCCCATTATGAGCTGCTGCAGTGCTGGACGAACACGACTGCTAGGAGCTAATTTTCAAAAGTATAGACACATTTCTTGACTTGTTCTTATTCAAATTCATACAATGAAGTAGAAGACATAAGCATAATAAATCCCTGGAGTGTGGGTGAAGCTTGCTTGCCAAACTCACATGAATAAAAAAATTATTGTCACAACTGCCATGAGCAAAGGGCAAAAGCATTTATTTTTATTGCACTTCATCCGTATTCATATGAGGACGTTACACCATAAGCTTCAGGAAATTACACAGTAAATGTCAGAGAGTTACACTCTAAATCCCCAATTGTTACTCCCTTGTTCCTCGTTGTCTTGTTTTCTCCCACTGTACCTACATTTAAGTACCAGTAGCAACTGGTAAATATTTTATATTTACAGATTCATATGAGGAAGTTACACCATAAGGTGCATGGTAAATGACGGGAAGTTACACTTTAAAACAAAAGCTGTATTATAAATTGTTACCCAAATCACTGTTAAAAGATAAATATGTTTTATGGTGTGACATGTGGTTGAGGTCTGGTTAGGTTTAGGCACAAAAAACACTTGGTTAGGGATCATGGTTTGGGTTAAAATGATCACTTGAAACGTGGTGTAGGTTAAAGATACTACTACCTTAAAGTTAAGCAACTTTCATCATCATGGCAACAAACACCACGACAATCGTAGTTACAGTTTTTAAAAAACTGTCCTGACTCGCAGTTGCAAACATAGCGCTCGCAGCAAAGTCCACTTTTTGCCATCTATCTATCCATCGAACCAACCCACCACCTCCAAATATGGAAATTTTTCACCTTATATAGATGTCATCTGAACTGCGTCACTCAAACGTAACTATAGGTCATTTTTGGCTACTGAACTTACGACCTTTACTGTCAGTTTTCTTGGGAGGACGGGCTGTATTTTGAGGAAAACCTGAAGTAATTATTCAACTTTGTAACATTTGTTCATAAAGTGGATATATCGTGTTCAAAACAAGCATTCCACCTGCTGTGTACATATGGTGTGCTCTGCTGCACAGTGAGAAAAAAGACCCCTTCCATAAGTGTCTAAAATCAAATGCCAGTATGAGGAGGCAGATGCTCAACAGTGAGTAATGTTACAGTGCTAATGCACTGAGGAAAAAAAACTGAATCTGAAATATACAGTAGGCTGCTGTATTTATAATATGTGTTGTTATAATCAGAGAGGAAGTTTATGTGATCCTCTAAAAGCTCTCTCCAATCAACTTGTTCTCCATAGGTCCGTGCCTGTTTCCATCCAAATTTAGATTTCAGATGACGATGATGATTATGGCACACGTTTATATATGTTACCAGTCAAAAGCAACAAATTCTGCATAAACAGTAGTAGTAGGGTGGAAATAGAGAAACAGATCAGTAGACATACAGTATACTTTAGTTCAAAATGACTCATTGTAACATACAGTATACTGTCTAATGTCAACTGAATTGCGTCATCCTAATGAAAGAAATCCTTATTACGTGCAGAGGTTTGGAGTTTTCTTTCAGTCACCCATCCCATGAGACATTCTGGTGATGAAAACACTTTCTAATCTGCTCATCTTTTGAGCCCATAAAAGGGGATTTGAGTTTGGTTTCACACTGAATGGAGAAGAAATGACTCACGCAAGCTGCAGAAATCTCTAAAAGAGTTAGGATATAGCAAACGACTAAAACACAAAGTAAAACCATAGTCTGGATATTAATGGTAAAGTTACATCAGTTAAAAGTGAAGTGGCAGAATGTTTGAACTCATACTTTACATCCGTTGCAAACAGTCTGGTAAAAGATCTCCTTTGTCATTCAGGTCTTTATGGAGAAATGCAGGTACAGAGCTTTATTCTCAACAAGGACTTCAAGCTGACTCGTTTTCATAGTAACAGAGAATACAGTCCTTAAGAGGCTGAATGAATTGAATTACAATAAAGCAACAGGTTTAGATAATATACTTGCCAGGTTCCTAAGTGATGCAGCAGAGTGTATTACACCTCCAAGGTCATTGAAAAGATCATACATGAGCAAGTAAATACATACTTATTGAGTCACAACATATTATTTGAACTAAAGTCAGGTTTCAGAAAATCCCATTCCACTGAAACCTGCCTTTTACATTTAACAGACATCATAAAGGACGTTGGCGATTTCTATGGAATGGTCATGTTAGACCTTCAAAAGGCCTTTGATACTGTAGATCATGGTATCCTACTGTTTAAGCTAAAGGCCATGGGGTTCAGCAAGTTGGCCATAAAATGGGTCATTTTTTACCTCCCTGGAAGGACACAGATTGTGGATGTCAATGGGACATTTTCCAAAGCTGAAACTAAGAGTTGTGGGTTCCCTCAAGGGAGTGTCCTGGGGCCACTCTTTTCTTTTTCAATTTTATATTAATGACATGAGGGGTGCCTGTTCATCTGACCTTTTTCTCTATGCGGATAATTCAGCTATTTTTGTGTCTCATAAAGATTTAACAGTTGTGGAAAAGTCTTTGAGTGAGGTGCTTTAACATTTTGGGACTTGGCTGTCTGATAACAAGCTGTCTGTTCACCTACGAAAAACAGAGGCCATCCTATTTGGACCCCAGAGATGAATTACATTATATTATTATAGCTAAGGATACAGTGAACTATTTAGGATGTAGATAAACATCTATCAGGGGAGGCCATTTCTATGAAGGCCCTCACTAAAATCTGCCAAAAGACTAAATACTTGGCAAGAAAATCAGGGTTGTTGGATAGATCAATACTAAAGACATTAGCTGGAGCATTAGTTCAGTGCCACTTTGACTATGCTGCCACCTCCTGGTTTAATAGTACATCACAGTGCATCAAAAATAAACTATATACTACCCAAAACAAGTTAATCAGGGTTGTGTTAAAGTTACTTCTTTGGCTTCCAGTTGAAAAAAGGGACATACAAATCAAGTTGGGATTTACCCATAAATTTGTTCATAATGAGGTCCCCAATACTACTTTAATCGCTTCAGAGACAATCACATGCTTTAGATTCAAGAGTGGGCAAAATACCTTTTTATATACGGCTGCAATTGAATGGAATAAACTTCCAATATCGCTGAAACTCACTGAAGCAGAGAGAAAATTTAAGCAGGCAATGAAGAAATGGGTAGCAAATAGTCTCTCAGAATAGGGACCTTGGTCTTTGCACAAATGAACTCAGAGTTGTCCGTTTATGTTATGTCTGTTATGTGATTAAATGGATATTGTATTTGGCATCTTGCCCCCCACAATGGATCACAATGGAAATAACCCTGTGGGCTTTATTGTGTAATTAAATGCTCGACAGTTTGTAAGTATATGTGATAACTGTCTTCAGGTGAAGCAGTACTATGTGTATTTTATAATTGTCAAATAAATTTGTCTATCGATCTAGAACTGCTTCATTCAAAAGACCAGGAAACGATGTGAGGGCTGCTTGCAGGTTTTATGATTGTATGGATTCTCAGCTCACCCAGGGGTGAGTATATCTTGTGGTTTTAATCTATGAGATTACCTGACACAGGCTCAAAGGAGGCATACTTATACAATTAAGAAATACTTAAAGCATCGTTCTATTGTTTTCTTCAATTCTTTTAACTTGTATTGGCATCATTAGGATGTGTAACAACATAGACAGATGTCTGTTGATGACCCCAATGCAATGCCCAAAATTCAAATAGACAGAGACGTTTTATCCCAGGGAGCTACGAGCTGGAGAATGAGTCTCTCAGTACCTTAAATGACTATAACAGTGATTGATCAGTTTTTGGAATTGATAACCAATCCCATGAACCTCACAGCAGATATATGATGTTCATTCTACTCTATGGGGAACTAAATATCTCTATTAAATGAGTGTTCACTTAACAGTATAATGTGCTTTTTGTGGATGTAAATGGATCCACCATTATTATGTTTTGTAGTGTTGTGCTTGTTGTTCATTGCACTGATTTGCATGTAAAATTGCGTTCACTCTTTTAATGACGTAAGGAAAGTAGAGTTTTGAATTATTTTAACACTCAGTCACCAGCAACAGCCTTATGATTGATTTTAGGTCCAAGAAACAGGTTTAGAAAGGACAATGTATTGCATCCTATATAAATAATTCTATTTTCAAGTAATATCAGTTCTAATATGCATGTAAGTCATTTTTGGACAGTATTAGCACCCAGTATTTGTACATGAGGTAGTTGAGTGAATGCCTGCTCTTTCCCTCTCTCACAGCAGCAGCACCTCCATCTCCACCATTTGAGGCTTTGGCTTGACTTTGACTCCTCTATCTATTCAGACAGACCACACAGTGAGGTAAACCTTTCTCTACACCATAAAAGTTGTGGGTTATTATTATGTGTGTTTTAAGTTTGCATTCACGAGTTGATTAATTGTGGCATTAAGGATTTTTTAATGTCTTTTGTGCATGGTTTGCAGTGTGATTAATGGATTAATAATGTGGAAAGACCCATTAAAATTCATTCAGTGTTTATTACATGACCCCTGACAGATTAAATCACTCAGTTTGAAAATTACTTCTTTTTGTAAATTAAATCAAATTAATCTAATTAAAGGTAATCGATTTATATTTTTCTGAGGTGGTAAAGACCATGAGGCATTAAAGGATAAAGCTGGTAATATTCTATATTATCATTGTTGCCAACAAATCCCATTAAAAAACTGAAACCAACAATGAATTGATCCTACTATTAGGGTAATGTCTGTGTAGTTGAAGCCTGACAAACCTTATTCCTCTGTACTAGACCTCCATTGTTGTCCAAATACTAAAAATACTAATTAACTAATTAACTAACTAATTTAAAAAATGAAACTATATATTACTGACTTGTTTTTAAGTATTTATGTATTAGGAACAAACAGACTACATTGTGCTACAGACAGGGAAGTAAAAGAGTGACAGATTTTTGTCTTTTCCTGGGGTTTTTTGACAAAAACAGAATAATACCAGCCTTATTCATAAACAGGTAGGTTGCATCGTACATAAAAATCATGTTCTCATTCACCAGCCTCATCTAAAAGAATTCAAACCAGCTGCCTTTCAGCACTTACAGTAACTCATTTCTTAAACTAACATTACAGACATACAGTTAAGCCAAATTACCTTTCTGTTCGTCTCTTGTTTTGTGCCTTCAAACTGTAATATGTTTTACAGAAAAGTACTGACAAAAGTCATTTGCCCTATAAAATTGAATAAAAAGACACAGTGTGTGTGTGTGTGTGTGTGTGTACATATACACACACACACACACACACACACACACATACACAAACCTTTGCCGATTTGAGTTCTGCTGTGAGATTACATCTCCCTTTGATCTGTGAAAAAAAGTGTCGTCCCCTCCTACGGGCCAGACGGTAAACAAAAATTACAAATGCTACACCGTCACGCAACAAGAAACAGATGACACATATGAAAAAACAAACAAGCATCTACAAATTATTCATGGTCTCTGTTTAGAAGTGTTTTTTTTTTCTGTCATTAACAGTCATTGTTCAAGTGATTGTTGAGCAGGGACAGATGGTAAAGAGGGATGAGGGCAGAATTAATACAAAATTGGAGGACTGGACAGAGATTTGATGTGAGATAGGAAGGAGAGAGAGATGATAAGAGAAAGAAAAAGAGTGATGAGTGAAAGCATGTGGGTCGATAATGAATGTAATCTGCATTTAGATGATATGTGGTCATCCCTGAATTTACTAGCTCTGATTGCATACACTAGTGTTGTTTGAGGAGATGCTTGAAGCAGTTCTTTGAGCAGAGCTGGGCACTGAGAGGAGGATACTGTACCTGCACATCAGGACTGCACACAGCATCATCTTAAAATGATTTATCTTAACCATGTATATTAAAGATTTTCAATTAGTCATGTCCAGTATTGTCCAGGTTTTGAGATCGGTCACTCCACCCCAATGCAATAGTGAGGTGAATATCACTGAGGACAGTTTTTATATTGACTATTACTTAATATTTCCATGGAAATTGTGGATTATCCTTTGACCCCTTCTGTGTTTGGCACTGATTTTTCTGGAAAGAGATGTTGCCGTTCGTTTTTTTTTTAAAGAGAGATGGAGGTAAAATTTAAGGACAGTGTCTCTTGGAGACTGTGTCCTGTCTTGGATTTGCAGTGAGTGACCTGTTTTGACCTGTAAATTTCACCAGATGGCGGTCTTGTAGCTACAAGTAGTTTGGCTCTGCAGGATTTTCTTATTTTTGAAGAAAAAAATGTAAAAACAGGAAGGTAATGTTTTAAAATGTATGACAAGTCATTTACTACATGTTTTGGACTGTATGATGCAGAGGTAAATCCACATTATGGTGTGTTATATTACACCCATCATGAAAAAGATAACTTGTACTGAAACACAACAGAAGAGGCCCGGAATACGGACCGACGTGCTGACGTGCTACGGTAAGCGTATTGTGTCACTTCCGGTTGTTGACTGTGTTGACCGATAATGTTTTGCTGACCTCAGTTTAGCTAAATTTTGCTCTATTCTTCATCACTGTGGATAAAATACCTGCAGTATATTTAAACGTACGCTAGTTCTGCACAAGCACTCCTAGCTCTCTCCTCTTTTTAGCGACTTTTCTTGCTAATCCCATTGTAGTTAGTTGTTTTAGCTCTGCTGTTTTAGCCTAGCAGCTAACATAGCTAAGCAGTTACACCCATCATGAAAAAAATAACTTGTACTGAAACACAACAGACTTCTGAAAGCATGAAATACTTTTGTGACTCTGCTAGACTTCTGTTTAAACCCACTAAATCACACAGACATATTGCAGTGTTGCAAATAGAAATTATTATTCATTTGACAATAATTCCCCATTAAACCCCTTATAAAAAACTGGTCTACCATACTGTTTGTAACTTTGGATGTGACACTGAGTTGTATCTTTAACCTTGTCTACTGTAATATGTGATTAACAAGGAAATTCTGATTATTGGTTTTATATAACAGACTATAAGAAATACACTGTGGTTCAAATATACAGTACAATATGTAGTCAGTTTTCTCTGAGTGCTGAAACACTGTATGATTGCACTGAGTATCAATGCAAAAACACACGTGTAACTTATCTTGTGAAAACTAGTTTATTAAAGACAAAGAGCAGGTGTGACACAAATCTTCATTCAAAGGATGCATTCATAATGTAAAAGTTAGTTATCAGTTACTACAAAACATAACCTGTAAAGAAAATAAACAAGGTTTTAAACAGTAAGGCTGGTGATATTTTAGCTCTTTATTATTAACAACAAATCCCTGGGCAGACTAAAGCCAACAATCCATTTATTTAAGTAGCAGGTGTTTTCTGTATAGTTTGTGCTATTTTTGTGCATCATGTGGCTACACAGACAGTGCTTGTTAGAAGGGTACATTTATGAAATTATTTTTCCTTGATCATTTGAAATAATATACTATATAATATATAACTACTAATATACTACTACTATACTAAAAAATGTTATCTACCCAGAGCAGTTTAAATAACTCTTTGTGGATGAAATACCATGCGTTATGGAAAACATGACATATGTTTCTGTAACACTGTGCAAAGTTGCAGACTCTGCAGAGACTTTTCTGTCTACTTGGATCTCTGGGTGATGGCAGACAGGATGATCTTCAGCACAGCAAACTGTCTGTGATGAGGACATCTGGGATAAAGGATAGACAGGGGGAATAACAGTTAATAACCTCAGCAACCCTGGTGAACACATGGGGTATTGATCAATTCGGCAGTTCTGATAAGAATATAGAATAAATGTATATTTATCTTTTTCAGTGAGAGGGTTCACAGAGCATGCTGCCTCATCTCATCTGGTCCTTGTCTTGTTTCTTCTCCTCTCTTTTTTATAGAAAAAAATGTATATTTATCTTTTTAAATGAGACAGAGATTACAGTGCATGATGTTTTCCTCTCACCTCAACTTGTCTCATGTCGACTCCTTTCCTCTTCTCTTTCTAAAGGACAAATAGCAGGTAAAGTGGAATAAACAGTTAATAACTTCAACTGTGAGATAAACAGAATAACTACTGATCAGTGTAGGAACTCTGATAAAAACAGAATAAATGTATACTTATCTTTTTAAATTAGAGGGTTCACAATGCACGCTGTCCCCTCTCTTTGCTGCTTGTCTCATCTAGTCTTTGACTTGTCTTGTTTCTCCTCCACACGTCTCCCTCTCCTCTCTCTAAAAGACAAATGACAGACAAGGAAAAATAACAGTTAATAAATTCAGCAACAAAAGAACTATTGATCAGTATATAAATTCTGAAAATGAGATAATAAATGTATATTTATCTTTTTTCATGAGAGGGTTCACAATGCATGATATCTCCTCTCTGCTTGTCTTCTTCTTGAGTCCTCCTCGTGTTGTTACCGCTCCTCTCTCTAAAAGACAAAAGGCAGATAAGGGGGAATAACAGTTAATAACTTCAGCAATGACATTAACAGAAGACATACTGATCAGTATAGAAGTTCTGATAAAAAACACATAATAAATGTATATTTATCTTTTTATATGAGAAGGTTCACAATGCATGCTGTCTCCTCTCCGCTTGTCTGATCTGGTCTTTTGTTTCTTCCTCTAATCTCTAAAAGACAAATGGCAGGAAATGGGAAATAATAGTTCATTAACAACTCCAGCGTCCAGAAGAACTATTCATCTGTATGAGAACTGTGATAGTGACATAGAAAAAAATTCATATTTATCTTTTTTAAGGAGAGAGATCATAAAGCACAGCCTCCTTGTTTCCTTGTCTCATCTCAGCTCCTCTCCTCTCCTCAAATGGCACATAAAGGAGAAATAAAGTTAATACCTCCATAGATGACATAAACAGAAGAATTATTGATACTTTAGAAATTCTACTCTCTCTACTCCTCTTCTCTGCACTCTCTAAAAGTCAAATACCAGATAAGGGGGAATAACAGTTAATAACTCCAACAATGAGGTAAACAGAGGAACTATGAATCAGTATAGACACTTTGGCGTTGAACATAGAATTAATGTATACTTATCTTTTTTAAATGAGAGTGTTCACAGTGCACACTGTCTCCTTGTTTCCTTGTCTCATCTCGACTCCTCTCCTCTCTCTAAAAGACAAATGGCAGATAAGGGAGGACAGCAGTTAATACTTTCAAGTGTTTGTAATATTTTGGGATATTATTTAATATGTAGTATTTAGGTTGGTTGCTCCAGTTAGCTGGGAGAGAAGCACAAGTGGTGTGTTCATATCTTCACTTTCTTGTTTTTCCTGTCATCTTGGGCTTCTTCTATTGGCCCGTCCGTCCTTGTCCACCTACCTGTCTTCTGGTGGATAATAGTAGCGTTGCCAACTCTGTGACTGTCCCTGCAGCTGTAATGCTCCCCGTTGTGACTGGCCTCTCATTCAATACAATACAATACAATGAAAATGTCCTGACTCTTCATTCAAGAGAGTTCATAAAATCAATCATAGTTCCCACCATGTCGGATGCACAGGCCAGCATAAAGAAATAAAGAAAGGTGCAGGACGCACCGGTGCAAGACGCACCATAAGCACTGACCTGTGTTCCACACCTGTGATGAACCAACTATATACAAACTATATACAAACTATATACAAATGTACATTAAGAGACCATACGTCATACAGTCACATTCTCAAACGCTTTTTTGGTGCAGAGAGGCTGCTCTCTTCCTCTCTGACCTTCCTCTTCCTTCGTGCCAAAGACTTTGCAAACCGTGCCGCGTTTTCGGTAAACTGACAGAGCACTGACATCAGAATGTGGCCGTCTGTGCTGTAGTCGGTCACTCTCCAGCGGTTGGTCATCTCAGTGCTTTCTGAGCAGTAAACAGTGGAGATGACTCTGTTGAAAGTGCTGCCGTCAAACTCCATGCTGCGGACACGGTTTCTGCGGTCTGCCTTCAGGGCTGCGATCCCCGTCCTCTCAGGAATAACTGGAGTCATTATAGGTGGAGGAGAAGAGCTCGAGTCAGCTGGCACCATCACACCTGCTGGTGCGTTCGTTAAAGGAAGTGGCGCAGTGTTCTCCCTCCTCTCCTGATCCACTTGGATAAAGGGTGTCTGCAACTGAAGGAAACGTAGGGATCCTTTGAAGGGAATTACAGGGAACTCCTTAGAACCAGCGATGAGGTTGTGATACATGCTGAGTATGGACTCCCTCATGGAGATGACGCGCTCATCGCTCAGAGGTCGGTTTCTTAGGTTCGTAAGAACCAGTTGAATGACTCGTCCAGGCCTCGGCAGATTAGCTAAATGGACAAGAAAAAAAGAAAATAGTCACATTAGTCAGCTTGTCATTAAACAGCTTTGAATCCAGATTCAGATTTTCTGTCAGCCCCACTTAAAATAAAATGTTACAGTTGACATCTGTTTAATTTCTATACTTTCAATAACATGACATTTAAAATCAGATTAAGAGATGAAACCGCTGCTTTCACTGTGAGGCCCAAAATCATTTATTAGCTGCATTTTAATGAAAAACTTAAGTAGCTTAAAGCGAAAATGTAATTTTCTTGTCCATTTACAAACTCATGGAGTAGAGTAGCCTACTCTTCAAAGACTTGAGTGATTAATGTATAAGCTCTATGTTTCTCTGTCAAATTGTGATACATTTTTACAAATCATCATCATTAATTTCATATCTTTCTCTGATTTATGGGTGCAATACAGCAATAACAAGGGACTTAAGTGACCAACTAGGTCGCATTTGGCCACATTTCTTGCATTTAGTCACACATATTCAACACTAATGTCCCTGTACTGTTGTGTTAGTGCGGTAAAAGTCTGTTTAAGCCAGTTGCATACAGTAACACTGTTTCCCTAAATGCACTTGACTTAAGACATGACACAATTCTGCTACCATATTCCAGTAAAAATGCATTATATATATATATATATATATATATATTATAATCTGAGAGGCTTTGTTTCTCTAGTTGTAACTAACCAGTTAGATCTGCACATAAATGATGAATATAACTTTTCTCATAACACAACCTCCAACCTCAACCACACTGATCTTCTGGTGCCTCTCCAATGAAATCAAAAGCCAGATCTGATCAGTTTATATCATATGCTTTAATAATAATTCATAATATCACTTTAGGTTTGGATGAACTTGCACTGCTACAGGTTTGAATGGTTTGAATTTATGGGCTTGGTGCTCTTATACCTCGAACCTGCATCTCAGTTATTCACATACAAAAGCAGGTTAGACTGACGTCAGACGTCTGTCTCTGGCTAGTTCCAACACCTGACGTGATTTCCATGGCGATCATATTATACACAACTTTTGGCATTTTATGAAAAATGGCCCAGTCGCCATCTTTGTCCTATACTTTCAATGTTAACTCGACGAAAATTGTGCACCCCCGAAAATTGATTTGTTTCTCAATTGTTACATTAATATTCACATATTTTCCACTTTTCAAGTTCACACTCATGAAATGTAATCATTTATAATAAATTTACACCTAAATAACAGCTTTACAGCAGGTTTCATATTTTAATAGTGGCCTGCGTTGCTTTTACCATATCGTTCATCCACACGGAGGATGCCTAAAGTCAGCAGGTATTTCTCTCGTTGAAAATTAGAGGTGGCCATGTTTTCCTCACTTCAACAGCTGCTTACTCAGCTTCTCACAGTTCAACAACTTCTTAGTTTCACAGGTCGACAATTCACCACTTGCTTTCACAGTTTAGGCTCTTGTCAGCGTCTCAGGTGCTAAATGAAGTTGGAATTGTGGTTTTTTGTTTTTATAGTGGCACGTCACCATTCCATCCAGTGACAGAGTGACGCGGGTTCAAACGAGTGTAGCCTAATTACAGAAACTAAATAATAAACATTTCATTTCATTTCTAATGAATTCATTTAAATACTATACTTTAAATATATTCAAAGCATAATTATTATTATTTTCTTTTATTATTTTATTATTTAAGATCAAAGTCTGATTATATTAGAGTATAAACGATTTGTCTTTCAACAGACAAGTATGATCATTGATTAGATTAATCATTTTGTCATTTTTCAAGAATAAATGCAGAAAAATTTGTTGGCTCCAGCTTCTTAAATGTTGGAGTTTGGTGCTTTGTAAAGTGAAAAACTTTGTGATGCATTTTTTCAATGTTTTTTGACATTTCATAAACTAAACAATGAATCGATCTATCGAAAAAATGATGGCAGATTAACTGACAGTTAGTTGCAGCCCCTACAGACATTATCTCCACTCGGTTTAAATAAAGTAAATACCAGGCTAGATAACTTCTTTAAAGTAACGTATTTTATTATTATTTCGGGCTATCCAACAGCACCTCGCATACTGTAGTTGGGCTTTGGTCATTTAGAAATACAGAAATAAATATACTTAGATTTGTTAAAATTGTTTTGTATCTAATTAATTGAGTTATTTATTTGTGTATTCTTTTCATCTTTTGTTCACTTATCTGTTTATTTTCACTCGTTTATATAGGTTAATGAATATTATTTGTTTATTCATTCATTTTCAGCATTTATTTAAATATGTATTGATTTGTTCATTTATGAATAGCCTAAGCCACTTTTCGTCTTCCACAACTACACTTAGGTTCTGTGAAAAACTTGAAAAAAGTTGATTCAACAATTTTAAAGCGTTAAAACAGAGTTTGAACAGTTAAAACAGGACTCATCCCGAGTTTGGCTATTTTTCGAAATTATTTGACTCGATAAACTTGAAATCTGTGTAACATTTTACCTCTCTGGTGTGTAATAAAATAAATTATCCTGACTGATCCTATTGCCATGTCGGGATAATTAGTGATTATGAAGAATGAATGAAGTTACCGCTGCTGTGCCTCGTGCGTAAAATTGCGCAGAGCACTTCTTTCTCAAATTGAAGACGCACATCGTTTCTGCTGCTGTGTGATGGGTAGGCTACAGCTATTTAATTAACTCAAAGGAAATAATCCTACAAACACAACATCAATGCTGACGTTTCACTGACATAAATACTAAGACTCATAAATCTTACCCGTTAAACACTCCGCCTTCGTTACATTGAAAGTTGTATTTTTATGGGCATAAAATCTGTAATAGATGCGAAATTTTAAAGGAAAGTGAAAAAGCCGACGTACATGAACTTTGTGAACTAAAGCCAATCAAACCGTAGCTTTTGTGCGCTCTCTAATGTGTATGGACGAATGTCAGCGCTGAAATGTGAAGAAAAGCGTGGACTTCTGTGTCCTGTGTGCGGTGGAAGTCTATATAACCTTCATACCGACAGTATTTCCATTAAGGAGAGGCTTTGTGCTTCCACTTATTTGGCAGGTGTCTCGCGTGATAGTTGGCAACTGTTAACACACAGACATGAGTTTGACTTCAACACATAAGGTGGTGGAGGGAGCTGCTACACCTAACAGCAACTGTTATAGTTTAAAAAAAAAAAAAGGGCCTTCATGTCACATCTGTTCAACTCCCCACCCTCCAACAAAATAGATTTTTTTAAACGTTTTGTCGATCTGACAGACTGGTAAGTTTCACCTAAAATTGTTATTAATTTGTTCAAATGTTGTTAATGTTCACGAAATATTTTAAAGTATATTTGCTTTCCTATAAAATAAAATATTGTAATAATTCCCCGTCCTCAGAGATTTTATCATTCACTTAACATTTAGAAGATATCAGCATAAGTGAAATCTATGGTGGCCCTGAAAGCTCAACGCACATCAGTTTAAGAAAACCCATGCAAAAAAACAAAACACAAGCAAATGAAGAAAGCATCTTTATACATTTGAAATCACATCCTTGGAGAACTTAGTTCAAGACTTTGTTGACACAAATTGCAGTTTAGTGTGAAGTCAGCCACCAAGGAGATGGCTGCGAAGCTGATTAGAAATAAATGGCTGAGGCAGAAGGTGGAGGAGGTGAAACTGAAATTATGTTTGTTGAAGTTTAAGTTATGATACATCAAAAATCCCCTGCATTCAGATAACATCCTCCAAAAACTACAGTGAGCATCTATGTCAGGAGTTTGAAATACTGGACATGAGTGATTTGTGAGGATGAGATAGAACATTTATCTCTCTTCCTCCTACAATGTAAAACTTTCAGTGAAATGAGGAACATTTACTTTAACACGTTTTCAGATTTCAAAGAGCTTAATGACCTCTCAAAATTAAAAATACTCCTAGGAGAAGGAGACAGGGCATACCTTGCTGCTAGATATGTATCAACATGCCACAACCTGAGGGACAGTGAATGACCTAGATACACACACACATACACACAGATACATGCATAGGATATACTGTATATATAATTAATATATATCAATCTTAGTGTTGTGTTAATGTTCATATTATTGTTATTTTGTACTGTCCAAATATTTGGACAAATTGTATTGTCCTGTTATACTGTTCTTGAAACTTTCATGCCAATAAAGCCCATTGAACTGAACTGAACTGAACTGAACTGAACTGAACTGAATTGAATTGAATTGAATTGAATTGAATTGAATTGAATTATCCCATTTTGCATCAGGTTTGTTTACATTTGTATTGTAATGCAAGAGTTAGACTTTGTAAAATAATATTCTTGTAATATATAACAAAAATAACTACTCCAAAATGAAGAACAGTGTTTGACAAAACACATCAAGGAGAAATACGGCAGGCAAACAGTCTCCAAATAAATAACCATAACAAATACTTCATTTAAAATGAAAGCATTTTTTTTATTCGTACAGGAAACAGGGAACAACAGGGATGCATCATGGCAAAGTGTAAAAGGTGTGAATGTCCATTGGTACAATAAATAAGTGGACATTGGAGCCCTGTAGTGTGCGAGCTGTTTATTTGTTTATTTCATGATTTGTTCACTTTCAGCTCAGCACCTGCCGTCTTTAGTCTGGCTGTGTGTGCACTGTAAAAACGGCTTCAATGGTGCTGTCCATATTACTCTATTTTAAAATGTATATTTCTTCCACTAAATTAGATCATTTGACCCCATTTATGTGAAAGACAGCCAAAAATACAGAGATGTTTGAAAAATGTCTCCCAATTTGCATGAGTGGTTTCCAAGTTAGCTGCAAAGGCAATTACACAAATTATTCACATTAAGTCAACAAATTAGTTGTTAGAGATAGAAAAGCACTGCAGTTTTTGCTGATTTCACAGGCCATGTTTACAAAAAGTAAAATACAAAATGACACCAGCTTTATCCTTTAAAGGGATATTGAATCTTGGTAGAACTTTGTGTTGTACTGTTCACAATTCAAAAGGTGGCCTAATTTGACATGATTACAGGAGTCTTTGTAACATACTAGCTAAATCTGCTTTTTGCCTGTTTGCTTATGCGCAATAAGAGTCATTTTGAGACCTTTTTCACAATGCAATGAATGTGTTGTCTGTTCCACACTTGTGAAGCTCAGGAGCAGCTGATGAAGGTGATCAGCAATATTTGGACTTATGTCATGGCCACTAAACTCTACAACTCTCACTAAACTACCACTAACACTAGTGTTGTTTCATAAAGAAAACTAGCAAATCTAGTGATATGCGAACTAAGCACAGGAAATAACGTAGTCAGTAAGATAAATGAAGAGGTTTTTACAGATATATATACTGTATATATAGAAATAAAGATGTAGCATAAGCTGGTTTACAATTTTGCACATTTCACTCAGATTTCTACCTCTAAAACTGAGAGATGGAATTTGATGCAATAGTAGTCACAGCTTTTAGTTTTATTTACATTATTTTAATAAGTTAGAAGGCAAGCTAACTTGTATTGTTATGTTTGCCATATCGCCCAGCCGTAAGTGTAATGTCAAATAGCAAATGTCTTTACATGCTGCTCCTGTGGTCTTTCGTTAAAATCTGTAAAAGGTTATGTAGATCATCAAGTACTACATAGACATGATGCTAATGGCCAATTTCCATGTTGTGTTGCTGACTGCAAACGTCTATTTATAAAGTACAGTGCTTTTGAAACGCATTGTCATCGACACCACAAGAACCCCTCTGTGTCAGAATTGGACGTTATGAGAACGTAAGTTGTCAGAAACAGTGCACAGATCTCAAAGACCTTCTTGCAGATCTCAGGTCACATCTTTCCAAAAGTGAGTTGGCAAACTGTCCATTTGCTGACTATGGCAAAATATTTAAGGTAAAGTCCTCGTTCACTTTCCACATATCCAGGGCCCATAATCATGCAATAGCAGGGCAAGTATCTGCTACATGTTCAGCAGAGTTGCTGCGTCCTGAGCCAGCTTCTGATGTGATTGAAACTGATACAGGTAAAAATGAAAATGCAAACGCAAAACACCTCATTCCTTCATCCACCATACAGACAAAGAGATAAATGGCTTACATGGTATTTGCAGTCAGCACACAAAAAAGCAATTCAAAGAGGTACTTAAAGCAAGAACAAACCTCTCTGACTCTGATGTAGAAGCAGCTTTGAGTAGTTTGGCAGATTTGCATTCTTCATGCAGCTTTCCTCTCTCTACCAAATATACCAGGAAGCAGTTTTCCACACAAGAACTTCTCATATGTGCACTCACAACCAACCAGAAGAGACCAGGTTTGCACAGTACATCCCTCTCAAGGAAACTTTGAAAGCTATATTAAAAGATCCTGTAGTGTGGCAGGAATGTGTGACGACCCAAAATTTCCCTCCTACTGGGGTGTTAACTGACGTGTGATGGATCAGTGTTCAATACCAATGCTTTGTGTACGCAGCCAGGTATGAGTTTAAAGCTTATTTTGTACCAGGATGCTTTTGAGGTAGTCAACCCTCTTGGCTCTGCAAAGAAAAAGCACAAGATAGTGGGGGTGTACTTTACACTTGCCAACTTTGAGCCGTTCTGTCAGTCAAGTGTTGATCACCTACAGTTGTTGCTTTTGTGCACAGAGCAAGATCTGAAATACTTCGGGCAAGAGAAATTGTTTTCAAGGATCCTCTCAGACTTGAGAGAGCTAGAAGATAATGGGCTAGTCACTTCTTCAGGTCATACTTACACGGGCAACTGTCTTGTGCATCACTGGTGATAGTTTGGGATCCAAAATGATTTATCTTAACCATGTATATTAAAGATTTTCAACTAGTCATGTCCAGTATTGTCCAGGTTTTGAGATCGGTCACTCCACCCCAATGCAATGGTGAGGTGAATATCACTGAGGACAGTTTTTATATTGACTGTTACTTAATATTTCCAGGGAAATTGTGGATTATCCTTTGACCCCTTCTGTGTTTGGCACTGATTTTTCTGGAAAGAGATGTTGCTGTTGGTTTTTTTTAAAGAGAGATGGAGGTAAAATTTAAGGACAGTGTCTCTTGGAGACTGTGTCCTGTCTTGGATTTGCAGTGAGTGACCAGTTTTGACTTGTAAATTTCACCAGATGGCGGTCTTGTAGCTACAAGTAGTTTGGCTCTGCAGGATTTTCTTATTTTTGAAGAAAAAAATGTAAAAACAGGAAGGTAATGTTTTAAAATGTATGACAAGTCATTTACTACATGTTTTGGACTGTATGATGCAGAGGTAAATCCACATTATGGTGTGTTATATTACACCCATCATGAAAAAGATAACTTGTACTGAAACACAACAGAAGAGGCCCGGAATACGGACGGACGTGCTGACGTGCTACGGTAAGCGTATTGTGTCACTTCCGGTTGTTGACTGTGTTGACCGATAATGTTTTGCTGACCTCAGCTTAGCTAAATTTTGCTCTATTCTTCATCACTGTGGATAAAATACCTGCAGTATATTTAAACGTACGCTAGTTCTGCACAAGCACTCCTAGCTCTCTCCTTCTTTTAGCGACTTTTCTTGCGAATCCCATAGTAGTTAGTTGTTTTAGCTCTGCTGTTTTAGCCTAGCAGCTAACATAGCTAAGCAGTTAACGATGGCTTCTCTCTCTCCCTCCCACTCTCCCACTCTCTCTTGCTCGGTGTGTCATATGTTTAGCTATTCCTCTGCCTCCTTTAGTAACAATAGTAAATGTAATAAATGTAGTTTATTTGCAGTGGTGGAGGCGAGGCTTAGTGAATTGGAAGCGCGGCTCCGCACCATGGAAAACAAATCATTAACTAATGTAGTTAGCCAGCCCCCAGTAGCCGTTGCGGGCCAACCTAGCATAGCTCCTAGTCCCCCGGTGGTTCCCGAGCAGCCGGGAAGCCAGGGTGGCAGGGTGACTGTCCGAAGGGCACCCAAAACTACATAGAAACTGTGTCTATCCCCCGGCCACTCAAATCATTTAAATTAATTAACTCTAAAGTAAACAGAAGAGGATTCTTTCATAAAAATCTAATAGAAATTAACACCACCACTGTCACAGTGCAACAAAATAGGAGAATTAAATGTGGATTCTTAAACATTAGATCTCTGTCTTCCAAAACTGTATTAGTAAACGACCTAATCTCAGATTATCATATTGATCTATTTTGTTTTACTGAAACCCGGCTGTGTCATGAAGAATACGTTAGCCTAAACGAATCCACTCCTCCAAGTCATATTAATACTCACATTCCTCGAGACACCGGCCGAGGAGGTAGAGTTGCAGCCATTTTTAACTCAAGCCAAATAATCAACCCTCGACCTAAACTTAATTATAACTCATTCGAAAGCCTCCTTCTTAGTCTTTCACACCCAACCTGGAAAACTTTACAGCCAATTCTATTTGTTATAGTGTACCGCCCTCCTGGCCCGTACTCTGAATTTTTATCCGAATTTTCAGAGTTTTTATCAAACTTAGTCCTTTGTACAGATAAAGTAATTATAGTAGGTGACTTTAATATCCATGTGGACGTCGATATTGATAGTCTTAGCACTGCGTTTATCTCATTGTTAGACTCAATTGGCTTCTCTCAGAGTGTAAATAAACCTACGCACTGTCTTAACCGCACCCTCGACCTTGTTCTGACTTATGGCATTGAAATTGAACATTTAATAGTTTTTCCACAAAATCCTATTTTATCAGACCATTACTGAATAACTTTTGAATTCCTATTAATAGACTACACGCCATTAGACAAAAACATCTTTACTAGATGTCTTTCTGATAGTGCTGTAGCTAAATTTAAAGAAGCGATCCCACTAGTACTAAATTCAGTGCCATGTCTCAATACTACAAAGGAGTCTTATGCTAACTTTAGTCCCTCTGAAACCGATGATCTTGTTGATAGTACCGCAGGCTCACTGCGAACAACACTCGACTCTATCGTCCCTTTAAAAAGGAAGATAATAAAACATAAGAAGCTAGCTCCATGGTATAACTCCCAAACCTGTAAATTAAAGCAAACATCGCGAAATTTTGAAAGGATTTGGAGTTCCACCAAACTGGAAGAATCTCGTTTAGTCCGGCAAGATAGTCTTAAAACATATAGGAAGGCCCTCTGTAATACCAGAGCTGCCTACTACTCGTCATCATGTATTCCTATAGCTCTCAGTAGTAATGACTTTATGAGGTTCTTTAATGACAAAATTCTAACTATTAGAGACAAAATTCATCACCTCCTGCCCTCAACAGGCACTGATTCATCCTCCAATTCAGGAACCTTAGAAACAGCTGCAAAACCCGATATATATTTAGACTGTTTCTCTCCAATCGACCTTCGTGAATTCATTTCAATGATTTCGTCCTCTAAACCATCATCCTATCTCTTGGACCCCATCCCAACCAGGCTGCTTAAGGAAGTCTTACCCTTAGTCAGCACTTCTTTACTAGATATGATCAATCTGTCTCTAGTAACAGGCTATGTACCACAGTCCTTTAAAGTAGCTGTAATTAAACCTCTTCTTAAGAAGCCTACCCTGGATTCAGCCGTTTTAGCCAACTATAGACCTATATCTAACCTTCCCTTTCTCTCTAAGATCCTCGAGAAAGCAGTTGCCAATCAGTTATGTGACTTTCTACATAACAATAGTTTATTTGAGGATTTTCAGTCAGGTTTTAGAGCGCATCATAGCACAGAGACAGCATTGGTGAAAGTTACGAATGACCTCCTAACTGCATCAGACAATGGACTTCTCTCTATACTTGTCTTGTTAGATCTTAGTGCTGCATTCGACACCATTGACCATCACATCCTGTTACAGAGACTGGAACATTTAATTGGTATTAAAGGAACTGCATTAAGCTGGTTTAAATCCTATTTTTCAGATCGACTTCAGTTTGTACACGTTAACGATGAATCCTCCATCTACGCAAAAGTTAGACACGGAGTTCCACAAGGTTCTGTGCTTGGACCAATACTGTACACCTTATATAGACCTGGATGACCGCCAATTTTCTGCTACTGAACTCAGACAAAACTGAAGTTATTGTGCTTGGCCCTCAACACCTTAGAAACACATTATCTAATGACATAGCTACTCTGGATGGCATTACCCTGGCCTCCAGCTCCACCATAAGGAATCTGGGAGTTATCTTTGACCAGGATATGTCCTTCAGCCACATATAAAACAAATTTCAAGGACTGCTTTTTTTCCACCTCCGTAATATAGCAAAAATCAGGCACATCCTGCTTCAAAAAGATGTAGAAAAACTAGTCCATGCATTTGTTACTTCTAGGTTGGATTATTGTAATTCTTTATTGTCAGGCTGCCCTAACAAGACCCTAAAGACTCTCCAGCTGGTCCAGAATGCAGCTGCACGTGTATTAACAAAAACTGGGAAAAGAGATCCTATTTCTCCTATTTTAGCTTCGCTACATTAGCTTCCGGTAAAATCCAGAATACAATTTAAAATACTTCTCCTTACTTATAAAGCTCTTAATGGTCAGGCGCCACTATATCTTAAAGAGCTCATAGTACCCTATTACCCCACTAGAACACTGCGCTCCCAAAACGCAGGCTTACCTGTGGTTCCTAGAATATCTAAAAGTAGAATGGGAGGCAGAGCCTTCAGCTATCAGGCTCCTCTCCTGTGGAACCATCTCCCAGATTCAGTCCGGGGGGCAGACACCCACTCTACGTTTAAAAGTAGGCTTAAAACTTTCCTTTTTAAAAAAGCTTATAGTTAGGGCCGGCCAGGCTCGCCTTGGACCGGCCCCTAGTTATGCTGCTATAGGACTAGACTGCCGGGGGACTTCCCATGATGCACTGAGCTCCTCTCTCCTCCTCCTTTCCATTTGTATGCTTTCATGTACCATTAATGCATGTTACTAACTTGACTTTTTCCCCTGAGTCTCTGTGCTTTCTCGTCTCACAGGAAGATCCAGTGCCTGAACGGTGGGCCATGGCCGTGGGGACTGTGGCGTGGTCCTGTGGATGTCCTGCTTCCATTTCTGCTACTGCTATTATTGCTATTACTATTATAAAGTCATAGCTCTACTTCTATTACTGTTGTTATGGTTATTGTTGTTGTTATTATGCTTCTCTGTGTGTCTCTCTCCACCCCACCCCCCTCTCCCCTTCCCCCGTCCCCCTCCCTCCTTCTTTCTATGTAAACCCAACCGGTCAAGGCAGATGGCCGCCCACCTAGAGCCTGGTTCTGCTTGAGGTTTCTTCCTGTTAAAGGGGAGTTTTTCCTTGCCACTGTCGGCAAGTGTTTGCACATGGGGGGAATTGTTGGGTCTCTGTAAATAAATGAGTACGATCTCGACCTGCTCTATGTGTAAAGTGCCCTGAGATAACATTTGTTGTGATTTGGCGCTATATAAATAAAATTGAATTGAATTGAATTGAATTTCTGAAAGCATGAAATACTTTTGTGACTCTGCTAGACTTCTGTTTAAACCCACTAAATCACAGAGACATATTGCAGTGTTGCAAATAAAAATTATTATTCATTTGACAATAATTCCCCATTAAACCCCTTATAAAAAACTGGTCTACCATACTGTTTGTAACTTTGGATGTGACACTGAGTTGTATCTTTAACCTTGTCTACTGTAATATGTGATTAACAAGATAATCCTGATTATTGGTTTTATATAACAGACTATAAGAAATACACTGTGGTTCAAATATACAGTACAATATGTAGTCAGTTTTCTCTGAGTGCTGAAAACTCTGAGTATCAATGCAAAAACACACGTGTAACTTATCTTGTGAAAACTAGTTTATTAAAGACAAAGAGCAGGTGTGACACAAATCTTCATTCAAAGGATGCATTCATAATGTAAAAGTTAGTTATCAGTTACTACAAAACATAACCTGTAAAGAAAATAAACAAGGTTTTAAACGGTAAGGCTGGTGATATTTTAGCTCTTTATTATTAACAACAAATCCCTGGGCAGACCAAAGCCAACAATCCATTTATTTAAGTAGCAGGTGTTTTCTGTATAGTTTGTGCTATTTTTGTGCATCATGTGGCTACACAGACAGTACTTGTTAGAAGGGTACATTTATGAAATTATTTGACCATTTAAAATAATATACTATATAACTATATACTTTGTTGCCAACAAATCCCATTAAAAAACTGAAACCAACAATGAATTGATCCTACTATTAGGGTAATGTCTGTGTAGTTGCAGCCTGACAAAGCTTATTCCTCTGTACTAGACCTCCATTGTTGTCCAAATACTAAAAATACTAATTAACTAATTAACTAACTAATTAAAAAAACTATATATTACTGACTTGTTTTTAAGTATTTATGTATTAGGAACAAACAGACTACATTGTGCTACAGACGGGGAAGTAAAAGAGTGACAGATTTTTGTCTTTTCCTGGGATTTTTTGACAAAAACAGAATAATACCAGCCTTATTCATAAACAGGTAGGTTGCATCGTACATAAAAATCATGTTCTCATTCACCAGCCTCATCTAAAAGAATTCAAACCAGCTGTGTGATGGCCACAGCTGTCGCCACACAGCCAAAAAAGTCGGTAACCTTCTGCACTCACACATTTGTTTCTATAGTTAAATTTTGGTTATACATTTAGTTATTAGTCTAAATTGGTTTTAACATTTAGTTGCAATAAATCACACTTTCTGTTTCAGATAACACACTTTATTAAATGACAGTACATTGGTTTTCTATTTGAAGCGCGCACATTTAGTTAGCTTTTGTACAGTCTTCATTTAATATAATTTCTAATCTGTTTTCTTTGATTTACCGGTGCTGCTGCTGGGAGCTGGGAATGCTGGGCAAAAGGATCCACTGCACAAGCTCAGCCATTTTGTAGCAGAGGATGCTGATTGAGCCGGCACATCATGTGGGGGGGAATTTAGTGCTTTACTGTCTATTTCTTTTTGAGACAGTTAGTAATTTAACTTGGTTTTGTTAAGTATGGATTATGTTTATTTCAAGGAGTTAATTTTCCTGATTTGCTTTGATAATTAGCTGTTGTCTTTTGTGTTTGTTTACCCCTCTTGTGTTGGTATGGGCTGATCACCCAGTATATAAGTTTCCCTCTTGTGTTTAGTCATCAGGTCTGTTTGTTTTGTCTTCTGTTAGTTTGTTCAGTTGGCGTTTATACAGTTTTGTTAATTTGACCTCTTTTATGGGCCCTGTTCTTTATTGCTTTTGTTTAGAAATTTTGTTTTCTTTCATACTTTGGGTAAATAAAAACCTTTTTTTTGAAAATACTACCTGTTGTGCTCATTGCCGGCAGACTCGGTCCCTCACAAGCTGCCTTTCAGCACTTACAGTAACTCATTTCTTAAACTAACATTACAGACATACAGTTAAGCCAAATTACCTTTCTGTTCGTCTCTTGTTTTGTGCCTTCAAACTGTAATATGTTTTACAGAAAAGTACTGACAAAAGTCATTTGCCCTATAAAATTGAATAAAAAGAGGATTACAATGAAATATGATGTTAGGAAACCTATATGCAAGCGACTGTAGAGGGTGTGAATGCAGAAAACATTTGACATGTCACAGTAGGAAAAACACAGGTGTAAATAATAAAAATTAATGATGGCTGAATTCCATTTAATTGCTTCAGTTTCACAGTTCCTGGTATTATGCATGCTGGTTTCTCATGACTTACTGGGACACTTGATTTCACCGGAGCCATTGTTAATGTCATTAGTTACACCTGTTGTTTTTTACAACCACACACACAGTCATGGTTATGAATGCCATATACTATGTACCCTTTTTGTCTTGTCTCTTTGTCTGATCTGACAATTAAATCTAACACCATTTCCTGCTGACATGCAAAAAAACCCTATTGTCCATTTTTTGCATCTTTTCCTCCATCATTTTTGTTTTCTCTCTCTAGCTCTATCACTCCCCCTCATCTCTCGCCACAACATTTCTGCCAAAGGAATCTGGCAGGACTGCTAATTTCTAATTCGGCCTGCAACAACAGAATATCAAAGCGCTGATTTCAGGATGTCGGCACTGTGGGGAAACCACCACACAGGGAGGAAGCAAAAAATCAGATATTTTCTTAAAAAGTGATATAGATTGTTGAAGGATGAAATGAAGCTGAAAGGCAAATGGCAGATGTATATGTGTGCATTTGGATGTATTTCAAATTTAAGTGTGTGTAATTGACATTCTTCAAAGCTTCTTTTTCAAGGTGTGTGTGATAGTGGGAAAGCAGCAGTAGGGTTTGGGACTGTATCTGCCCCTGTGACTGATAAGAAGTGACTTCCACTGACACCTTGCTGCTGACCAGTGGTGCTGCAAAGTTATGAGATAGTACTCAGACACTCGTACATATGCATTCCCAGAAAAATACACACACACACACACAAACCTTTGCCGATTTGAGTTCTGCTGTGAGATTACATCTCCCTTTGATCTGTGAAAAAAAGTGCCGTCCCCTCCTACGGGCCAGACGGTAAACAAAAATTACAAATGCTACACCGTCACGCAACAAGAAACAGATGACACATATGAAAAAACAAACAAGCATCTACAAATTATTCATGGTCTCTGTTTAGAAGTGTTTTTTTTTCTGTCATTAACAGTCATTGTTCAAGTGATTGTTGAGCAGGGACAGATGGTAAAGAGGGATGAGGGCAGAATTAATACAAAATTGGAGGACTGGACAGAGATTTGATGTGAGATAGGAAGGAGAGAGAGATCATAAGAGAAAGAAAAAGAGTGATGAGTGAAAGCATGTGGGTCGATAATGAATGTAATCTGCATTTAGATGATATGTGGTCATCCCTGAATTTACTAGCTCTGATTGCATACACTAGTGTTGTTTGAGGAGATGCTTGAAGCAGTTCTTTGAGCAGAGCTGGGCACTGAGAGGAGGATACTGTACCTGCACATCAGGACTGCACACAGCATCATCTTAAAATGATTTATCTTAACCATGTATATTAAAGATTTTCAACTAGTCATGTCCAGTATTGTCCAGGTTTTGAGATCGGTCACTCCACCCCAATGCAATAGTGAGGTGAATATCACTGAGGACAGTTTTTATATTGACTCTTACTTAATATTTCCATGGAAATTGTGGATTATCCTTTGACCCCTTCTGTGTTTGGCACTGATTTTTCTGGAAAGAGATGTTGCCGTTTGTTTTTTTTTTTTTAAAGAGAGATGGAGGTAAAATTTAAGGACAGTGTCTCTTGGAGACTGTGTCCTGTCTTGCATTTGCAGTGAGTGACCTGTTTTGACCTGTAAATTTCACCAGATGGCGGTCTTGTAGCTACAAGTAGTTTGGCTCTGCAGGATTTTCTTATTTTTGAAGAAAAAAATGTAAAAACAGGAAGGTAATGTTTTAAAATGTATGACAAGTCATTTACTACATGTTTTGGACTGTATGATGCAGAGATAAATCCACATTATGGTGTGTTATATTACACCCATCATGAAAAAGATAACTTGTACTGAAACACAACAGAAGAGGCCCGGAATACGGACGGACGTGCTGACGTGCTACGGTAAGCGTATTGTGTCACTTCCGGTTGTTGACTGTGTTTACCGATAATGTTTTGCTGACCTCAGTTTAGCTAAATTTTGCTCTATTCTTCATCACTGTGGATAAAATACCTGCAGTATATTTAAACGTACGCTAGTTATGCACAAGCACTCCTAGCTCTCTCCTCTGTTTAGCGACTTTTCTTGCTAATCCCATAGTAGTTAATTGTTTTAGCTCTGCTGTTTTAGCCTAGCAGCTAACATAGCTAAGCAGTTACACCCATCATGAAAAAAATAACTTGTACTGAAACACAACAGACTTCTGAAAGCATGAAATACTTTTGTGACTCTGCTAGACTTCTGTTTAAACCCACTAAATCACACAGACATATTGCAGTGTTGCAAATAGAAATTATTATTCATTTGACAATAATTCCCCATTAAACCCCTTATAAAAAACTGGTCTACCATACTGTTTGTAACTTTGGATGTGACACTGAGTTGTATCTTTAACCTTGTCTACTGTAATATGTGATTAACAAGATAATCCTGATTATTGGTTTTATATAACAGACTATAAGAAATACACTGTGGTTCAAATATACAGTACAATATGTAGTCAGTTTTCTCTGAGTGCTGAAAACTCTGAGTATCACTGCAAAGACACACGTGTAACTTATCTTGTGAAAACTAGTTTATTAAAGACAAAGAGCAGGTGTGACACAAATCTTCATTCAAAGGATGCATTCATAATGTAAAAGTTAGTTATCAGTTACTACAAAACATAACCTGTAAAGAAAATAAACAAGGTTTTAAACGGTAAGGCTGGTGATATTTTAGCTCTTTATTATTAACAACAAATCCCTGGGCAGACTAAAGCCAACAATCCATTTATTTAAGTAGCAGGTGTTTTCTGTATAGTTTGTGCTATTTTTGTGCATCATGTGGCTACACAGACAGTACTTGTTAGAAGGGTACATTTATGAAATTATTTTTCCTTGATCATTTAAAATAATATACTATATAATATATAACTACTAATATACTACTACTATACTAAAAAATGTTATCTACCCAGAGCAGTTTAAATAACTCTTTGTGGATGAAATACCATGCGTTATGGAAAACATGACATATGTTTCTGTAACACTGTGCAAAGTTGCAGACTCTGCAGAGACTTTTCTGTCTACTTGGATCTCTGGGTGATGGCAGACAGGATGATCTTCAGCACAGCAAACTGTCTGTGATGAGGACATCTGGGATAAAGGATAGACAGAGGGAATAACAGTTAATAACCTCAGCAACCCTGGTGAACACATGGGGTATTGATCAGTACGGCAGTTCTGATAAGAATATAGAATAAATGTATATTTATCTTTTTCAGTGAGAGGGTTCACAGAGCATGCTGCCTCATCTCATCTGGTCTTTGTCTTGTTTCTTCTCCTCTCTTTAAAAGACAAATGACATAGAAAAAAATGTATATTTATCTTTTTAAATGAGACAGAGATTACAGTGCATGATGTTTTCCTCTCACCTCAACTTGTCACATGTCGACTCCTTTCCTCTTCTCTTTCTAAAGGACAAATAGCAGGTAAAGTGGAATAAACAGTTAATAACTTCAACTGTGAGATAAACAGAATAACTACTGATCAGTGTAGGAACTCTGATAAAAACATAGAATAAATGTATACTTATCTTTTTAAATTAGAGGGTTCACAATGCACGCTGTCCCCTCTCTTTGCTGCTTGTCTCATCTAGTCTTTGACTTGTCTTGTTTCTCCTCCACACGTCTCCCTCTCCTCTCTCTAAAAGACAAATGACAGACAAGGAAAAATAACAGTTAATAAATTCAGCAACAAAAGAACTATTGATCAGTATAAAAAAATTCTGAAAATGAGATAATAAATGTATATTTATCTTTTTTCATGAGAGGGTTCACAATGCATGATATCTCCTCTCTGCTTGTCTTCTTCTTGAGTCCTCCTCGTGTTGTTACCGCTCCTCTCTCTAAAAGACAAAAGGCAGATAAGGGGGAATAACAGTTAATAACTTCAGCAATGACATTAAGAGAAGACATACTGATCAGTATAGAAGTTTTGATAAAAAACACATAATAAATGTATATTTATCTTTTTATATGAGAAGGTTCACAATGCATGCTGTCTCCTCTCCGCTTGTCTGATCTGGTCTTTTGTTTCTTCCTCTAATCTCTAAAAGACAAATGGCAGGAAATGGGAAATAATAGTTCATTAACAACTCCAGCGTCCAGAAGAACTATTCATCTGTATGAGAACTGTGATAGTGACATAGAAAAAAATTCATATTTATCTTTTTTAAGGAGAGAGATCATAAAGCACAGCCTCCTTGTTTCCTTGTCTCATCTCAGCTCCTCTCCTCTCCTCAAATGGCACATAAAGGAGAAATAAAGTTAATACCTCCATAGATGACATAAACAGAAGAATTATTGATACTTTAGAAATTCTACTCTCTCTACTCCTCTTCTCTGCACTCTCTAAAAGTCAAATACCAGATAAGGGGGAATAACAGTTAATAACTCCAACAATGAGGTAAACAGAGGAACTATGAATCAGTATAGACACTTTGGCGTTGAACATAGAATTAATGTATACTTATCTTTTTTAAATGAGAGTGTTCACAGTGCACACTGTCTCCTTGTTTCCTTGTCTCATCTCGACTCCTCTCCTCTCTCTAAAAGACAAATGGCAGATAAGGGAGGACAGCAGTTAATACTTTCAAGTGTTTGTAATATTTTGGGATATTATTTAATATGTAGTATTTAGGTTGGTTGCTCCAGTTAGCTGGGAGAGAAGCACAAGTGGTGTGTTCATATCTTCACTTTCTTGTTTTTCCTGTCATCTTGGGCTTCTTCTATTGGCCCGTCCGTCCTTGTCCACCTACCTGTCTTCTGGTGGATAATAGTAGCGTTGCCAACTCTGTGACTGTCCCTGCAGCCGTAATGCTCCCCGTTGTGACTGGCCTCTCATTCAGTACAATACAATACAATGAAAATGTCCTGACTCTTCATTCAAGAGAGTTCATAAAATCAATCATAGTTCCCACCATGTCGGATGCACAGGCCAGCATAAAGAAATAAAGAAAGGTGCAGGACGCACCGGTGCAAGACGCACCATAAGCACTGACCTGTGTTCCACACCTGTGATGAACCAACTATATACAAACTATATACAAACTATATACAAATGTACATTAAGAGACCATACGTCATACAGTCACATTCTCAAACGCTTTTTTGGTGCAGAGAGGCTGCTCTCTTCCTCTCTGACCTTCCTCTTCCTTCGTGCCAAAGACTTTGCAAACCGTGCCGCGTTTTCGGTAAACTGACAGAGCACTGACATCAGAATGTGGCCGTCTGTGCTGTAGTCGGTCACTCTCCAGCGGTTGGTCATCTCAGTGCTTTCTGAGCAGTAAACAGTGGAGATGACTCTGTTGAAAGTGCTGCCGTCAAACTCCATGCTGCGGACACAGTTTCTGCGGTCTGCCTTCAGGGCTGCGATCCCCGTCCTCTCAGGAATAACTGGAGTCATTATAGTTGGAGGAGAAGAGCTCGAGTCAGCTGGCACCATCACACCTGCTGGTGCGTTCGTTAAAGGAACTGGCGCAGTGTTCTCCCTCCTCTCCTGATCCACTTGGATAAAGGGTGTCTGCAACTGAAGGAAACGTAGGGATCCTTTGAAGGGAATTACAGGGAACTCCTTAGAACCAGCGATGAGGTTGTGATACATGCTGAGTATGGACTCCCTCATGGAGATGACGCGCTCATCGCTCAGAGGTCGGTTTCTTAGGTTCGTAAGAACCAGTTGAATGACTCGTCCAGGCCTCGGCAGATTAGCTAAATGGACAAGAAAAAAAGAAAATAGTCACATTAGTCAGCTTGTCATTAAACAGCTTTGAATCCAGATTCAGATTTTCTGTCAGCCCCACTTACAATAAAATGTTACAGTTGACATCTGTTTAATTTCTATACTTTCAATAACATGACATTTAAAATCAGATTAAGAGATGAAACCGCTGCTTTCACTGTGAGGCCCAAAATCATTTATTAGCTGCATTTTAATGAAAAACTTAAGTAGCTTAAAGCGAAAATGTAATTTTCTTGACCATTTACAAACTCATGGAGTAGAGTAGCCTACTCTTCAAAGACTTGAGTGATTAATGTATAAGCTCTATGTTTCTCTGTCAAATTGTGATACATTTTTACAAATCATCATCATTAATTTCATATCTTTCTCTGATTTATGGGTGCAATACGGCAATAACAAGGGACTTAAGTGACCAACTAGGTCGCATTTGGCCACATTTCTTGCATTTAGTCACACATATTCAACACTAATGTCCCTGTACTGTTGTGTTAGTGCGGTAAAAGTCTGTTTAAGCCAGTTGCATACAGTAACACTGTTTCCCTAAATGCACTTGACTTAAGACATGACACAATTCTGCTACCATATTCCAGTAAAAATGCATTATTATATATATATATTATAATCTGAGAGGCTTGTTTCTCTAGTTGTAACTAACCAGTTAGATCTGCACATAAATGATGAATATAACTTTTCTCATAACACAACCTCCAACCTCAACCACACTGATCTTCTGGTGCCTCTCCAATGAAATCAAAAGCCAGATCTGACAATCAGTTTATATCATATGCTTTAATAATAATTCATAATATCACTTTAGGTTTGGATGAACTTGCACTGCTACAGGTTTGAATGGTTTGAATTTATGGGCTTGATGCTCTTATACCTCGAACCTGCATCTCAGTTATTCACATACAAAAGCAGGTTAGACTGACGTCAGACGTCTGTCTCTGGCTAGTTCCAACACCTGACGTGATTTCCATGGCGATCATATTATACACAACTTTTGGCATTTTATGAAAAATGGCCCAGTCGCCATCTTTGTCCTATACTTTCAATGTTAACTCGACGAAAATTGTGCACCCCCGAAAATTGATTTGTTTCTCAATTGTTACATTAATATTCACATATTTTCCACTTTTCAAGTTCACACTCATGAAATGTAATCATTTATAATAAATTTACACCTAAATAACAGCTTTACAGCAGGTTTCATATTTTAATAGTGGCCTGCGTTGCTTTTACCATATCGTTCATCCACACGGAGGATGCCTAAAGTCAGCAGGTATTTCTCTCGTTGAAAATTAGAGGTGGCCATGTTTTCCTCACTTCAACAGCTGCTTACTCAGCTTCTCACAGTTCAACAACTTCTTAGTTTCACAGGTCGACAATTCACCACTTGCTTTCACAGTTTAGGCTCTTGTCAGCGTCTCAGGTGCTAAATGAAGTTGGAATTGTGGTTTTTTGTTTTTATAGTGGCACGTCACCATTCCATCCAGTGACAGAGTGACGCGGGTTCAAACGAGTGTAGCCTAATTACAGAAACTAAATAATAAACATTTCATTTCATTTCTAATGAATTCATTTAAATACTATACTTTAAATATATTCAAAGCATAATTATTATTATTTTATTATTATTTAAGATCAAAGTCTGATTATATTAGAGTATAAACGATTTGTCTTTCAACAGACAAGTATGATCATTGATTAGACTAATCATTTTGTCATTTTTCAAGAATAAATGCAGAAAAATTTGTTGGCTCCAGCTTCTTAAATGTGGGAGTTTGGTGTTTTGTAAAGTGAAAAACTTTGTGATGCATTTTTTCAATGTTTTTTGACATTTCATAAACTAAACAATGAATCGATCTATCGAAAAAATGATGGCAGATTAACTGACAGTTAGTTGCAGCCCCTACAGACATTATCTCCACTCGGTTTAAATAAAGTAAATACCAGGCTAGATAACTTCTTTAAAGTAACGTATTTTATTATTATTTCGGGCTATTCAACAGCACCTCGCATACTGTAGTTGGGCTTTGGTCATTTAGAAATACAGAAATAAATATACTTAGATTTGTTACAATTGTTTTGTATCTTATTAATTTAGTTATTTATTTGTGTATTCTTTTCATCTTTTATCTCTTTATTTTCACTCGTTCATATAGGTTAATGAATATTATTTGTTTATTCATTCATTTTCAGCATTTATTTAAATATGTATTGATTTGTTCATTTATGAATAGCCTAAGCCACTTTTCGTCTTCCACAACTACACTTAGGTTCTGTGAAAAACGTGAAAAAAGTTGATTCAACAATTTTAAAGCGTTAAAACAGAGTTTGAACAGTTAAAACAGGACTCATCCCGAGTTTGGCTATTTTTCGAAATTATTTGACTCGATAAACTTGAAATCTGTGTAACATTTTACCTCTCTGGTGTGTAATAAAATAAATTATCCTGACTGATCCTATTGCCATGTCGGGATAATTAGTGATTATGAAGAATGAATGAAGTTACCGCTGCTGTGCCTCGTGCGTAAAATTGCGCAGAGCACTTCTTTCTCAAATTGAAGACGCACATCGTTTCTGCTGCTGTGTGATGGGTAGGCTACAGCTATTTAATTAACTCAAAGGAAATAATCCTACATACAGCAGTGGGCAACAAACACAACATCAATGCTGACGTTTCACTGACATAAATACTAAGACTCATAAATCTTACCCGTTAAGCACTCCGCCTTCGTTACATTGAAAGTTGTATTTTTATGGGCATAAAATCTGTAATAGATGCGAAATTGTAAAGGAAAGTGAAAAAGCCGACGTACATGAAAGATTTTGTGAACTAAAGCCAATCAAACCGTGGCTTTTGTGCGCTCTCTAATGTGTATGGACGAATGTCAGCGCTGAAATGTGGAGAAAAGCGTGGACTTCTGTGTCCTGTGTGCGGTGGAAGTCTATATAACCTTCATACCGACAGTATTTCCATTAAGGAGAGGCTTTGTGCTTCCACTTATTTGGCAGGTGTCTCGCGTGATAGTTGGTAACTGTTAACACACAGACATGAGTTTGACTTCAACACATAAGGTGGTGGAGGGAGCTGCTACAGCTAACAGCAACTGATATAGTTTTTAAAAAAAGGGCCTTCATGTCACATCTGTTCAACTCCCCACCCTCCAACAAAATAGATTTTTTTAAACGTTTTGTCGATCTGACAGACTGGTAAGTTTCACCTAAAATTGTTATTAATTTGTTCAAATGTTGTTAATGTTCACGAAATATTTTAAAGTATATTTGCTTTCCTATAAAATAAAATATTGTAATAATTCCCCGTCCTCAGATTTTATCATTCACTTAACATTTAGAAGATATCAGCATAAGTGAAATCTATGGTGGCCCTGAAAGCTCAACGCACATCAGTTTAAGAAAACCCATGCAAAAAAACAAAACACAAGCAAATGAAGAAAGCATCTTTATACATTTGAAATCACATCCTTGGAGTACTTAGTTCAAGACTTTGTTGACACAAATTGCAGTTTAGTGTGAAGTCAGCCACCAAGGAGATGGCTGCGAAGCTGATTAGAAATAAATGGCTGAGGCAGAAGGTGGAGGAGGTGAAAGTGAAATTATGTTTGTTGAAGTTTAAGTTATGATACATCAAAAATCCCCTGCATTCAGATAACATCCTCCAAAAACTACAGTGAGCATCTATGTCAGGAGTTTGAAATACTGGACATGAGTGATTTGTGAGGATGAGATAGAACATTTATCTCTCTTCCTCCTACAATGTAAAACTTTCAGTGAAATAAGGAACATTTACTTTAACACGTTTTCAGATTTCAAAGAGCTTAATGACCTCTCAAAATTAAAAATACTCCTAGGAGAAGGAGACAGGGCATACCTTGCTGCTAGATATGTATCAACATGCCACAACCTGAGGGACAGTGAATGACCTAGATACACACACACATACACACAGATACATGCATAGGATATACTGTATATATAATTAATATATATCAATCTTAGTGTTGTGTTAATGCTCATATTATTGTTATTTTGTACTGTCCAAATATTTGGACAAATTGTATTGTCCTGTTATACTGTTCTTGAAACTTTCATGCCAATAAAGCCCATTGAACTGAACTGAACTGAACTGAATTGAATTGAATTGAATTGAATTATCCCATTTTGCATCAGGTTTGTTTATATTTTTATTGTAATGCAAGTGTTAGACTTTGTAAAATAATATTCTTGTAATATATAACAAAAATAACTACTCCAAAATGAAGAACAGTGTTTGACAAAACACATCAAGGAGATATACGGTAGGCAAACAGTCTCCAAATAAACCACCATAACAAATGCTTCATTTAAAATGAAAGCATTTTTTGTATTCGTACAGGAAACAGGGAACAACAGGGATGCATCATGGCAATGTGTAAAAGGTGTGAATGTCCATTGGTACAATAAATAAGTGGACATTGGAGCCCTGTAGTGTGCGAGCTGTTTATTTGTTTATTTCATGATTTGTTCACTTTCAGCTCAGCACCTGCCGTCTTTAGTCTGGCTGTGTGTGCACTGTAAAAACGGCTTCAATGGTGCTGTCCATATTACTCTATTTTAAAATGTATATTTCTTCCACTAAATTAGATCATTTGACCCCATTTATGTGAAAGAAAGCCAAAAGTACAGAGATGTTTGAAAAATGTCTCCCAATTTGCATGAGTGGTTTCCAAGTTAGCTGCAAAGGCAATTACACAAATTATTCACATTAAGTCAACAAATTAGTTGTTAGAGATAGAAAAGCACTGCAGTTTTTGCTGATTTCACAGGCCATGTTTACAAAAAGTAAAATACAAAATGACTCCAGCTTTATCCTTTAAAGGGATATTGAATCTTGGTAGAACTTTGTGTTGTACTGTTCACAATTCAAAAGGTGGCATAATTTGACATGACTACAGGAGTCTTTGTAACATACTAGCTAAATCTGCTTTTTGCCTGTTTGCTTATGCGCAATAAGAGTCATTTTGAGACCTTTTTCACAATGCAATGAATGTGTTGTCTGTTCCACACTTGTGAAGCTCAGGAGCAGCTGATGAAGGTGATCAGCAATATTTGGACTTATGTCATGGCCACTAAACTCTACAACTCTCACTAAACTACCACTAACACTAGTGTTGTTTCATAAAGAAAACTAGCAAATCTAGTGATATGTGAACTAAGCACAGGAAATAACGTAGTCAGTAAGATAAATGAAGAGGTTTTTACAGATATATATACTGTATATATAGAAATAAAGATGTGGCATAAGCTGGTTTACAATTTTGCACATTTTACTCAGATTTCTACCTCTAAAACTAAGAGATGGAATTTGATACAATAGTAGTCACAGCTTTTAGTTTTATTTACATTATTTTAATAAGTTAGAAGGCAAGCTAACTTGTATTGTTATGTTTGCCATATCGCCCAGCCGTAAGTGTAATGTCAAATAGCAAATGTCTTTACATGCTGCTCCTGTGGTCTTTCGTTAAAATCTGTAAAAGGTTATGTAGATCATCAAGTACTACATAGACATGATGCTAATGGCCAATTTCCATGTTGTGTTGCTGACTGCAAACGTCTATTTATAAAGTACAGTGCTTTTGAAACGCATTGTCATCGACACCACAAGAACCCCTCTGTGTCAGAATTGGATGTTATGAGAACGTAAGTTGTCAGAAACAGTGCACAGATCTCAAAGACCTTCTTGCAGATCTCCGGTCACATCTTTCCAAAAGTGAGTTGGCAAACTGTCCATTTGCTGACTATGGCAAAATATTTAAGGTAAAGTCCTCGTTCTCTTCCCACATATCCAGGGCCCATAAACATGCAATAGCAGGGCAAGTATCTGCTACATGTTCAGCAGAGTTGCTGCGTCCTGAGCCAGCTTCTGATGTGATTGAAACTGATACAGGTGAAAATGAAAATGCAAACGCAAAACACCTCATTCCTTCATCCACCATACAGACAAAGAGATAAATGGCTTATATGGTATTTGCAGTCAGCACACAAAAAAGCAATTCAAAGAGGTACTTAAAGCAAGAACAAACCTCTCTGACTCTGATGTAGAAGCAGCTTTGAGTAGTTTGGCAGATTTGCATTCTTCATGCAGCTTTCCTCTCTCTACCAAATATACCAGGAAGCAGTTTTCCACACAAGAACTTCTCATATGTGCACCCACAACCAACCAGAAGAGACCAGGTTTGCACAGTACATCCCTCTCAAGGAAACTTTGAAAGCTATATTAAAGTGTTCAGTGTTCAGTTCAGTGTTCAATACCAATGCTTTGTGTACGCAGCCAGGTATGAGTTTAAAGCTTATTTTGTACCAGGATGCTTTTGAGGTAGTCAACCCTCTTGGCTCTGCAAAGAAAAAGCACAAGATAGTGGGGGTGTACTTCACACTTGCCAACTTTGAGCCGTTCTGTCAGTCAAGTGTTGATCACCTACAGTTGTTGCTTTTGTGCACAGAACAAGATCTCAAATGCTTTGGGCAAGAGAAATTGTTTTCAAGGATCCTCTCAGACTTGAGAGAGCTAGAAGATAATGGGCTAGTCACTTCTTCAGGTCATACTTACACGGGCAACTGTCTTGTGCATCATTGGTGATAGTTTGGGATCCAAAATGATTTATCTTAACCATGTATATTAAAGATTTTCAACTAGTCATGTCCAGTATTGTCCAGGTTTTGAGATCGGTCACTCCACCCCAATGCAATGGTGAGGTGAATATCACTGAGGACAGTTTTTATATTGACTGTTACTTAATATTTCCATGGAAATTGTGAATTATCCTTTGACCCCTTCTGTGTTTGGCACTGGTTTTTCTGGAATGAGATGTTGCTGTTGGTTTTTTTTTTAAAGAGAGATGGAGGTAAAATTTAAGGACAGTGTCTCTTGGAGACTGTGTCCTGTCTTGGATTTGCAGTGAGTGACCTGTTTTGACTTGTAAATTTCACCAGATGGCGGTCTTGTAGCTACAAGTAGTTTGGCTCTGCAGGATTTTCTTATTTTTGAAGAAAAAAATGTAAAAACAGGAAGGTAATGTTTTAAAATGTATGACAAGTCATTTACTACATGTTTTGGACTGTATGATGCAGAGATAAATCCACATTATGGTGTGTTATATTACACCCATCATGAAAAAGATAACTTGTACTGAAACACAACAGAAGAGGCCCGGAATACGGACGGACGTGCTGACGTGCTACGGTAAGCGTATTGTGTCACTTCCGGTTGTTGACTGTGTTGACCGATAATGTTTTGCTGCCCTCAGTTTAGCTAAATTTTGCTCTATTCTTCATCACTGTGGATAAAATACCTGCAGTATATTTAAACGTACGCTAGTTCTGCACAAGCACCCCTGGCTCTCTCCTTATTTTAGCGACTTTTCTTGCTAATCCCATAGTAGTTAGTTGTTTTAGCTCTGCTGTTTTAGCCTAGCAGCTAACATAGCTAAGCAGTTAACGATGGCTTCTCTCTCTCCCTCCCACTCTCCCGCTCTCTCTTGCTCGGTGTGTCATATGTTTAGCTATTCCTCTGCCTCCTTTAGTAACAATAGTACATGTAATAAATGTAGTTTATTTGCAGTGGTGGAGGCGAGGCTTAGTGAATTGGAAGCGCGGCTCCGCACCATGGAAAACAAATCATAAACTAATGTAGTTAGCCAGCCCCCAGTAGCTGGTGCGGGCCGACCTAGCATAGCTCCTAGTCCCCCGGTGGTTCCCGAGCAGCCGGGAAGCCAGGGTGGCTGGGTGACTGTCCGAAGGGCACCCAAAACTACATAGAAACTGTGTCTATCCCCCGGCCACTCAAATCATTTAAATTAATTAACTCTAAAGTAAACAGAAGAGGATTCTTTCATAAAAATGTAATAGAAATTAACACCACCACTGTCACAGTGCAACAAAATAGGAGAATTAAATGTGGATTCTTAAACATTAGATCTCTGTCTTCCAAAACTGTATTAGTAAACGACCTAATCTCAGATTATCATATTGATCTATTTTGTTTTACTGAAACCTGGCTGTGTCATGAAGAATACGTTAGCCTAAACGAATCCACTCCTCCAAGTCATATTAATACTCACATTCCTCGAGACACCGGCCAAGGAGGTGGAGTTGCAGCCATTTTTAACTCAAGCCAAATAATCAACCCTCGACCTAAATTTAATTATAACTCATTCGAAAGCCTCGTTCTTAGTCTTTCACACCCAACCTGGAAAACTTTACAGCCAATTCTATTTGTTATAGTGTACCGCCCTCCTGGCCCGTACTCTGAATTTTTATCCGAATTTTCAGAGTTTTTATCAAACTTAGTCCTTTGTACAGATAAAGTAATTATAGTAGGTGACTTTAATATCCATGTGGACGTCGATATTGATAGTCTTAGCACTGCGTTTATCTCATTGTTAGACTCAATTGGCTTCTCTCAGAGTGTAAATAAACCTACGCACTGTCTTAACCGCACCCTCGACCTTGTTCTGACTTATGGCATTGAAATTGAACATTTAATAGTTTTTCCACAAAATCCTATTTTATCAGACCATTACTGAATAACTTTTGAATTCCTATTAATAGACTACACGCCATTAGACAAAAACATCTTTACTAGATGTCTTTCTGATAGTGCTGTAGCTAAATTTAAAGAAGCGATCCCACTAGTACTAAATTCAGTGCCATGTCTCAATACTACAAAGGAGTCTTATGCTAACTTTAGTCCCTCTGAAACCGATGATCTTGTTGATAGTACCGCAGGCTCACTGCGAACAACACTCGACTCTATCGCCCCTTTAAAAAGGAAGATAATAAAACATAAGAAGCTAGCTCCATGGTATAACTCCCAAACCCGTAAATTAAAGCAAACATCGCGAAATTTTGAAAGGATTTGGAGTTCCACCAAACTGGAAGAATCTCGTTTAGTCCGGCAAGATAGTCTTAAAACATATAGGAAGGCCCTCTGTAATGCCAGAGCCGCCTATTACTCATCATTAATAGAGGAGAATAAAAACAGCCCTCGGTTCCTTTTCAGCACTTTGGCCAGGCTGACAAAGAGTCATAACTCTATTGATCCATGTATTCCTATAGCTCTCAGTAGTAATGACTTTATGAGCTTCTTTAATGACAAAATTCTAACTATTAGAGACAAAATTCATCACCTCCTGCCCTCAACAGGCACTGATTCACCCTCCAATTCAGGAACCTTAGAAACAGCTGCAAAACCCGATATATATTTAGACTGTTTCTCTCCAATCGACCTTCGTGAATTCATTTCAATGATTTCGTCCTCTAAACCATCATCCTGTCTCTTGGACCCCATCCCAACCAGGCTGCTTAAGGAAGTCTTACCCTTAGTCAGCACTTCTTTACTAGATATGATCAATCTGTCTCTAGTAACAGGCTATGTACCACAGTCCTTTAAAGTAGCTGTAATTAAACCTCTTCTTAAGAAGCCTACCCTGGATTCAGCCGTTTTAGCCAACTATAGACCTATATCTAACCTTCCCTTTCTCTCTAAGATCCTCGAGAAAGCAGTTGCCAATCAGTTATGTAACTTTCTACATAACAATAGTTTATTTGAGGACCTGGATGACCGCCAATTTTCTGCTACTGAACTCAGACAAAACTGAAGTTATTGTGCTTGGCCCTCAACACCTTAGAAACACATTATCTAATGACATAGCTACTCTGGATGGCATTACCCTGGCCTCCAGCTCCACCATAAGGAATCTGGGAGTTATCTTTGACCAGGATATGTCCTTCAGCCATCATATAAAACAAATTTCAAGTAATGCTTTTTTTCACCTCCGTAATATAGCAAAAATCAGGCACATCCTGCTTCAAAAAGATGCAGAAAAACTAGTCCATGCATTTGTTACTTCTAGGTTGGATTATTGTAATTCTTTATTGTCAGGCTGCCCTAACAAGACCCTAAAGACTCTCCAGCTGGTCCAGAATGCAGCTGCATGTGTACTAACAAAAACTGGGAAAAGAGATCATATTTCTCCTATTTTAGCTTCGCTACATTAGCTTCCGGTAAAATCCAGAATACAATTTAAAATACTTCTCCTTACTTATAAAGCTCTTAATGGTCAGGCGCCACTATATCTTAAAGAGCTCATAGTACCTTATTACCCCACTAGAACACTGCGCTCCCAAAACACAGGCTTACTTGTGGTTCCTAGAATATCTAAAAGTAGAATGGGAGGCAGAGCCTTCAGCTATCAGGCTCCTCTCCTGTGGAACCATCTCCCAGATTCAGTCCGGGGGGCAGACACCCACTCTACGTTTATGAGTAGGCTTAAAACTTTCCTTTTTGAAAAAGCTTATAGTTAGGGCCGGCCAGGCTCGCCTTGGACCGGCCCCTAGTTATGCTGCTATAGGACTAGACTGCCGGGGGATTTCCCATGATGCACTGAGCTCCTCTCTCCTCCTCCTTTCCATTTGTATGCTTTCATGTACCATTAATGCATGTTACTAACTTGACTTCTTCCCCGGAGTCTCTGTGCTTTCTCGTCTCACAGGCAGATCCAGTGCCTGAACGGTGGGCCATGGCCGTGGGGACTGTGGCGTGGTCCTGTGGATGTCCTGCTTCCATTTCTGCTACTGCTATTATTGCTATTACTATTATAAAGTCATAGCTCTACTTCTATTACTGTTGTTATGGTTATTGTTGTTGTTATTATGCTTCTCTGTGTGTCTCTCTCCACCCCACCCCCCTCTCCACTTCCCCCGTCCCCCTCCCTCCTTCTTTCTATGTAAACCCAACCGGTCAAGGCAGATGGCCGCCCACCTAGAGCCCGGTTCTGCTTGAGGTTTCTTCCTGTTAAAGGGGAGTTTTTCCTTGCCACTGTCGGCAAGTGCTTGCACATGGGGGGAATTGTTGGGTCTCTGTAAATAAATGAGTACGATCTCAACCTGCTCTATGTGTAAAGTGCCCTGAGATAACATTTGTTGTGATTTGGCGCTATATAAATAAAATTGAATTGAATTTCTGAAAGCATGAAATACTTTTGTGACTCTGCTAGACTTCTGTTTAAACCCACTAAATCACACAGACATATTGCAGTGTTGCAAATAGAAATTATTATTCATTTGACAATAATTCCCCATTAAACCCCTTATAAAAAACTGGTCTACCATACTGTTTGTAACTTTGGATGTGAGTTGTATCTTTAACCTTGTCTACTGTAATATGTGATTAACAAGATAATCCTGATTATTGGTTTTATATAACAGACTATAAGAAATACACTGTGGTTCAAATATACAGTACAATATGTAGTCAGTTTTCTCTGAGTGCTGAAAACTCTGAGTATCAATGCAAAGACACACGTGTAACTTATCTTGTGAAAACTAGTTTATTAAAGACAAAGAGCAGGTGTGACACAAATCTTCATTCAAAGGATGCATTCATAATGTAAAAGTTAGTTATCAGTTACTACAAAAAATAACCTGTAAAGAAAATAAACAAGGTTTTAAACAGTAAGGCTGGTGATATTTTAGCTCTTTATTATTAACAACAAATCCCTGGGCAGACTAAAGCCAACAATCCATTTATTTAAGTAGCAGGTGTTTTCTGTATAGTTTGTGCTATTTTTGTGCATCATGTGGCTACACAGACAGTACTTGTTAGAAGGGTACATTTATGAAATTATTTTTCCTTGATCATTTAAAATAATATACTATATAACTATATACTTTGTTGCCAACAAATCCCATTAAAAAACTGAAACCAACAATGAATTGATCCTACTATTAGGGTAATGTCTGTGTAGTTGCAGCCTGACAAAGCTTATTCCTCTGTACTAGACCTCCATTGTTGTCCAAATACTAAAAATACTAATTAACTAATTAACTAACTAATTAAAAAAACTATATATTACTGACTTGTTTTTAAGTATTTATGTATTAGGAACAAACACACTACATTGTGCTACAGACGGGAAAGTAAAAGAGTGACAGATTTTTGTCTTTTCCTGGGATTTTTTGACAAAAACAGAATAATACCAGCCTTATTCATAAACAGGTAGGTTGCATCGTACATAAAAATCATGTTCTCATTCACCAGCCTCATCTAAAAGAATTCAAACCAGCTGTGTGATGGCCACAGCTGTCGCCACACAGCCAAAAAAGTCGGTAACCTTCTGCACTCACACATTTGTTTCTATAGTTAAATTTTGGTTATACATTTAGTTATTAGTCTAAATTGGTTTTAACATTTAGTTGCAATAAATCACACTTTCTGTTTCAGATAACACACTTTATTAAATGACAGTACATTGGTTTTCTATTTGAAGCGCGCACATTTAGTTAGCTTTTGTACAGTCTTCATTTAATATAATTTCTAATCTGTTTTCTTTGATTTACCGGTGCTGCTGCTGGGAGCTGGGAATGCTGGGCAAAAGGATCCACTGCACAAGCTCAGCCATTTTGTAGCAGAGGATGCTGATTGGGCCGGCACATCATGTGGGGGGGAATTTAGTGCTTTACTGTTTATTTCTTTTTGAGACAGTTAGTAATTTAACTTGGTTTTGTTAAGTATGGATTATGTTTATTTCAAGGAGTTAATTTTCCTGATTTGCTTTGATAATTAGCTGTTGTCTTTTGTGTTTGTTTACCCCTCTTGTGTTGGTATGGGCTGATCACCCAGTATATAAGTTTCCCTCTTGTGTTTAGTCATCAGGTCTGTTTGTTTTGTCTTCTGTTAGTTTGTTCAGTTGGCGTTTATACAGTTTTGTTAATTTGACCTCTTTTATGGGCCCTGTTCTTTATTGCTTTTGTTTAGAAATTTTGTTTTCTTTCATACTTTGGGTAAATAAAAACCTTTTTTTTGAAAATACTACCTGTTGTGCTCATTGCCGGCAGACTCGGTCCCTCACAAGCTGCCTTTCAGCACTTACAGTAACTCATTTCTTAAACTAACATTACAGACAAACAGTTAAGCCAAATTACCTTTCTGTTCGTCTCTTGTTTTGTGCCTTCAAACTGTAATATGTTTACAGAAAAGTACTGACAAAAGTCATTTGCCCTATAAAATTGAATAAAAAGAGGATTACAATGAAAAATGATGTTACGAAACCTATATGCAAGCGACTGTAGAGGGTGTGAATGCAGAAAACATTTGACATGTCACAGTAGGAAAAACACAGGTGTAAATAATAAAAATTAATGATGGCTGAATTCCATTTAATTGCTTCAGTTTCACAGTTCCTGGTATTATGCATGCTGGTTTCTCATGACTTACTGGGACACTTGATTTCACCGGAGCCATTGTTAATGTCATTAGTTACACCTGTTGTTTTTCACAACCACACACACAGTCATGGTTATGAATGCCATATACTATGTACCCTTTTTGTCTTGTCTCTTTGTCTGATCTGACAATTAAATCTAACACCATTTCCTGCTGACATGCAAAAAAAACCCTATTGTCCATTTTTTGCATCTTTTCCTCCATCATTTTTGTTTTCTCTCTCTAGCTCTATCACTCCCCCTCATCTCTCACCACAACATTTCTGCCAAAGGAATCTGGCATGGCTGCTAATTTCTAATTCGGCCTGGAACAACAGAATATCAAAGAGCTGATTTCAGGATGTCGGCACTGTGGGGAAACCACCACACAGGGAGGAAGCAAAAAATCAGATATTTTCTTAAAAAGTGATATAGATTGTTGAAGGATGAAATGAAGCTGAAAGGCAAATGGCAGATGTATATGTGTGCATTTGGATGTATTTCAAATTTAAGTGTGTGTAATTAACATTCTTCAAAGCTTCTTTTTCAAGGTGTGTGTGATAGTGGGAAAGCAGCAGTAGGGTTCGGGACTGTATCTGCCCCTGTGACTGATAAGAAGTGACTTCCACTGACACCTTGCTGCTGACCAGTGGTGCTGCAAAGTTATGAGATAGTACTCAGACACTCGTACATATGCATTCCCAGAAAAATACACACACACACACACACACACACACACAAACCTTTGCCGATTTGAGTTCTGCTGTGAGATTACATCTCCCTTTGATCTGTGAAAAAAAGTGCCGTCCCCTCCTACGGGCCAGACGGTAAACAAAAATTACAAATGCTACACCGTCACGCAAACAAGAAACAGATGACACATATGAAAAAACAAACAAGCATCTACAAATTATTCATGGTCTCTGTTTAGAAGTGTTTTTATTCTGTCATTAACAGTCATTGTTCAAGTGATTGTTGAGCAGGGACAGATGGTAAAGAGGGATGAGGGCAGAATTAATACAAAATTGGAGGACTGGACAGAGATTTGATGTGAGATAGGAAGGAGAGAGAGATGATAAGAGAAAGAAAAAGAGTGATGAGTGAAAGCATGTGGGTCGATAATGAATGTAATCTGCATTTAGATGATATGTGGTCATCCCTGAATTTACTAGCTCTGATTGCATACACTAGTGTTGTTTGAGGAGATGCTTGAAGCAGTTCTTTGAGCAGAGCTGGGCACTGAGAGGAGGATACTGTACCTGCACATCAGGACTGCACACAGCATCATCTTAAAATGATTTATCTTAACCATGTATATTAAAGATTTTCAACTAGTCATGTCCAGTATTGTCCAGGTTTTGAGATCGGTCACTCCACCCCAATGCAATAGTGAGGTGAATATCACTGAGGACAGTTTTTATATTGACTATTACTTAATATTTCCATGGAAATTGTGGATTATCCTTTGACCCCTTCTGTGTTTGGCACTGGTTTTTCTGGAATGAGATGTTGCCGTTCGTTTTTTTTTTTTAAAGAGAGATGGAGGTAAAATTTAAGGACAGTGTCTCTTGGAGACTGTGTCCTGTCTTGGATTTGCAGTGAGTGACCTGTTTTGACTTGTAAATTTCACCAGATGGCGGTCTTGTAGCTACAAGTAGTTTGGCTCTGCAGGATTTTCTTATTTTTGAAGAGAAAATTTTAAAAACAGGAAGGTAATGTTTTAAAATGTATGACAAGTCATTTACTACATGTTTTGGACTGTATGATGGAGAGGTAAATCCACATTATGGTGTGTTATATTACACCGATCATGAAAAAGATAACTTGTACTGAAACACAACGGAAGAGGCCCGGAATACGGACCGACGTGCTGACGTGCTACGGTAAGCGTATTGTGTCACTTCCGGTTGTTGACTGTGTTGACCGATAATGTTTTGCTGACCTCAGTTTAGCTAAATTTTGCTCTATTCTTCATCACTGTGGATAAAATACCTGCAGTATATTTAAACGTACGCTAGTTCTGCACAAGCACTCCTAGCTCTCTCCTCTTTTTAGCGACTTTTCTTGCTAATCCCATAGTAATTAATTGTTTTAGCTCTGCTGTTTTAGCCTAGCAGCTAACATAGCTAAGCAGTTACACCCATCATGAAAAAAATAACTTGTACTGAAACACAACAGACTTCTGAAAGCATGAAATACTTTTGTGACTCTGCTAGACTTCTGTTTAAACCCACTAAATCACACAGACATATTGCAGTGTTGCAAATAGAAATTATTATTCATTTGACAATAATTCCCCATTAAACCCCTTATAAAAAACTGGTCTACCATACTGTTTGTAACTTTGGATGTGACACTGAGTTGTATCTTTAACCTTGTCTACTGTAATATGTGATTAACAAGATAATCCTGATAATTGGTTTTATATAACAGACTATAAGAAACTGTATAGTTCAGTTTCAGACAGTGCTTGTTAGAAGGGTACATTTATGAAATTATTTTTCCTTGATCATTTAAAATAATATACTATATAATATATAACTACTAATATACTACTACTATACTAAAAAATGTTATCTACCCAGAGCAGTTTAAATAACTCTTTGTGGATGAAATACCATGCGTTATGGAAAACATGACATATGTTTCTGTAACACTGTGCAAAGTTGCAGACTCTGCAGAGACTTTTCTGTCTACTTGGATCTCTGGGTGATGGCAGACAGGATGATCTTCAGCACAGCAAACTGTCTGTGATGAGGACATCTGGGATAAAGGATAGACAGAGGGAATAACAGTTAATAACCTCAGCAACCCTGGTGAACACATGGGGTATTGATCAGTACGGCAGTTCTGATAAGAATATAGAATAAATGTATACTTATCTTTTTAAATAAGAGGGTTCACAATGCACGCTGTGCACAATCCCTCTCTTCTCTCTAAAAGAAATGACAGACAAGGAAAAATAACAGTTAATAAATTCAGCAACAAAAGAACTATTGATCAGTATATAAATTCTGAAAATGAGATAATAAATGTATATTTATCTTTTTTCATGAGAGGGTTCACAATGCATGATATCTCCTCTCTGCTTGTCTTCTTCTTGAGTCCTCCTCGTGTTGTTACCGCTCCTCTCTCTAAAAGACAAAAGGCAGATAAGGGGGAATAACAGTTAATAACTTCAGCAATGACATTAACAGAAGACATACTGATCAGTATAGAAGTTCTGATAAAAAACACATAATAAATGTATATTTATCTTTTTATATGAGAAGGTTCACAATGCAAGCTGTCTCCTCTCCGCTTGTCTGATCTGGTCTTTTGTTTTTTTCCTCTAATCTCTAAAAGACAAATGGCAGGAAATGGGAAATAAAAGTTCATTAACAACTCCAGCGTCCAGAAGAACTATTCATCTGTATGAGAACTGTGATAGTGACATAGAAAAAAATTCATATTTATCTTTTTTAAGGAGAGAGATCATAAAGCACAGCCTCCTTGTTTCCTTGTCTCATCTCAGCTCCTCTCCTCTCCTCAAATGGCACATAAAGGAGAAATAAAGTTAATACCTCCATAGATGACATAAACAGAAGAATTATTGATACTTTAGAAATTCTACTTTTTCTACTCCTCTTCTCTGCACTCTCTAAAAGTCAAATACCAGATAAGGGGGAATAACAGTTAATACCTTCAACAATGAGGTAAACAGAGGAACTATGAATCAGTATAGACACTTTGGCGTTGAACATAGAATTAATGTATACTTATCTTTTTTAAATGAGAGTGTTCACAGTGCACACTGTCTCCTTGTTTCCTTGTCTCATCTCGACTCCTCTCCTCTCTCTAAAAGACAAATGGCAGATAAGGGAGGACAGCAGTTAATACTTTCAAGTGTTTGTAATATTTTGGGATATTATTTTATATGTAGTATTTAGGTTGGTTGCTCCAGTTAGCTGGGAGAGAAGCACAAGTGGTGTGTTCATATCTTCACTTTCTTGTTTTTCCTGTCATTTTGGGCTTCTTCTATTGGCCCGTCCGTCCTTGTCCACCTACCTGTCTTCTGGTGGATAATAGTGGCGTTGCCAACTCTGTGACTGTCCCTGCAGCCGTAATGCTCCCCGTTGTGACTGGCCTCTCATTCAGTACAATACAATACAATGAAAATGTCCTGACTCTTCATTCAAGAGAGTTCATAAAATCAATCATAGTTCCCACCATGTCGGATGCACAGGCCAGCATAAAGAAATAAAGAAAGGTGCAGGACGCACCGGTGCAAGACGCACCATAAGCACTGACCTGTGTTCCACACCTGTGATGAACCAACTATATACAAACTATATACAAACTATATACAAACTATATACAAATGTACATTAAGAGACCATACGTCATCCAGTCACATTCTCAATCGCTTTTTTGGTGCAGAGAGGCTGCTCTCTTCCTCTCTGACCTTCCTCTTCCTTCGTGCCAAAGACTTTGCAAACCGTGCCGCGTTTTCGGTAAACTGACAGAGCACTGACATCAGAATGTGGCCGTCTGTGCTGTAGTCGGTCACTCTCCAGCGGTTGGTCATCTCAGTGCTTTCTGAGCAGTAAACAGTGGAGATGACTCTGTTGAAAGTGCTGCCGTCAAACTCCATGCTGCGGACACAGTTTCTGCGGTCTGCCTTCAGGGCTGCGATCCCCGTCCTCTCAGGAATAACTGGAGTCATTATAGGTGGAGGAGAAGAGCTCGAGTCAGCTGGCACCATCACACCTGCTGGTGCGTTCGTTAAAGGAAGTGGCGCAGTGTTCTCCATCCTCTCCTGATCCACTTGGATAAAGGGTGTCTGCAACTGAAGGAAACGTAGGGATCCTTTGAAGGGAATTACAGGGAACTCCTTAGAACCAGCGATGAGGTTGTGATACATGCTGAGTATGGACTCCCTCATGGAGATGACACGCTCATCGCTCAGAGGTCGGTTTCTTAGGTTCGTAAGAACCAGTTGAATGACTCGTCCTGGCCTCGGCAGATTAGCTAAATGGACAAGAAAAAAAGAAAATAGTCACATTAGTCAGCTTGTCATTAAACAGCTTTGAATCCAGATTCAGATTTTCTGTCAGCCCCACTTACAATAAAATGTTACAGTTGACATCTGTTTAATTTCTATACTTTCAATAACGTGACATTTAAAATCAGATTAAGAGATGAAACCGCTGCTTTCACTGTGAGGCCCAAAATCATTTATTAGCTGCATTTTAATGAAAAACTTAAGTAGCTTAAAGCGAAAATGTAATTTTCTTGACCATTTACAAACTCATGGAGTAGAGTAGCCTACTCTTCAAAGACTTGAGTGATTAATGTATAAGCTCTATGTTTCTCTGTCAAATTGTGATACATTTTTACAAATCATCATCATTAATTTCATATCTTTCTCTGATTTATGGGTGCAATACGGCAATAACAAGGGACTTAAGTGACCATCTAGGTCGCATTTGGCCACATTTCTTGCATTTAGTCACACATATTCAACACTAATGTCCCTGTACTGTTGTGTTAGTGCGGTAAAAATCTGTTTAAGCCAGTTGCATACAGTAACACTGTTTCCCTAAATGCACTTGACTTAAGACATGACACAATTCTGCTACCATATTCCAGTAAAAATGCATTATTATATATATATATATTATAATCTGAGAGGCTTTGTTTCTCTAGTTGTAACTAACCAGTTAGATCTGCACATAAATGATGAATATAACTTTTCTCATAACACAACCTCCAACCTCAACCACACTGATCTTCTGGTGCCTCTCCAATGAAATCAAAAGCCAGATCTGACAATCAGTTTATATCATATGCTTTAATAATAATTCATAATATCACTTTAGGTTTGGATGAACTTGCACTGCTACAGGTTTGAATGGTTTGAATTTATGGGCTTGGTGCTCTTATACCTCGAACCTGCATCTCAGTTATTCACATACAAAAGCAGGTTAGACTGACGTCAGACGTCTGTCTCTGGCTAGTTCCAACACCTGACGTGATTTCCATGGCGATCATATTATACACAACTTTTGGCATTTTATGAAAAATGGCCCAGTCGCCATCTTTGTCCTATACTTTCAATGTTAACTCGACGAAAATTGTGCACCCCCGAAAATTGATTTGTTTCTCAATTGTTACATTAATATTCACATATTTTCCACTTTTCAAGTTCACACTCATGAAATGTAATCATTTATAATAAATTTACACCTAAATAACAGCTTTACAGCAGGTTTCATATTTTAATAGTGGCCTGCGTTGCTTTTACCATATCGTTCATCCACACGGAGGATGCCTAAAGTCAGCAGGTATTTCTCTCGTTGAAAATTAGAGGTGGCCATGTTTTCCTCACTTCAACAGCTGCTTACTCAGCTTCTCACAGTTCAACAACTTCTTAGTTTCACAGGTCGACAATTCACCACTTGCTTTCACAGTTTAGGCTCTTGTCAGCGTCTCAGGTGCTAAATGAAGTTGGAATTGTGGTTTTTTGTTTTTATAGTGGCACGTCACCATTCCATCCAGTGACAGAGTGACGCGGGTTCAAACGAGTGTAGCCTAATTACAGAAACTAAATAATAAACATTTCATTTCATTTCTAATGAATTCATTTAAATACTATACTTTAAATATATTCAAAGCATAATTATTATTATTTTATTATTATTTAAGATCAATGTCTGATTATATTAGAGTATAAACGATTTGTCTTTCAACAGACAAGTATGATCATTGATTAGACTAATCATTTTGTCATTTTTCAAGAATAAATGCAGAAAAATTTGTTGGCTCCAGCTTCTTAAATGTGGGAGTTTGGTGCTTTGTAAAGTGAAAAACTTTGTGATGCATTTTTTCAATGTTTTTTGACGTTTCATAAACTAAACAATGAATCGATCTATCGAAAAAATGATGGCAGATTAACTGACAGTTAGTTGCAGCCCCTACAGACATTATCTCCACTCGGTTTAAATAAAGTAAATACCAGGCTAGATAACTTCTTTAAAGTAACGTATTTTATTATTATTTCGGGCTATCCAACAGCACCTCGCATACTGTAGTTGGGCTTTGGTCATTTAGAAATACAGAAATAAATATACTTAGATTTGTTAAAATTGTTTTGTATCTAATTAATTGAGTTATTTATTTGTGTATTCTTTTCATCTTTTGTTCACTTATCTGTTTATTTTCACTCGTTTATATAGGTTAATGAATATTATTTGTTTATTCATTCATTTTCAGCATTTATTTAAATATGTATTGATTTGTTCATTTATGAATAGCCTAAGCCACTTTTCGTCTTCCACAACTACACTTAGGTTCTGTGAAAAACTTGAAAAAAGTTGATTCAACAATTTTAAAGCGTTAAAACAGAGTTTGAACAGTTAAAACAGGACTCATCCCGAGTTTGGCTATTTTTCGAAATTATTTGACTCGATAAACTTGAAATCTGTGTAACATTTTACCTCTCTGGTGTGTAATAAAATAAATTATCCTGACTGATCCTATTGCCATGTCGGGATAATTAGTGATTATGAAGAATGAATGAAGTTACCGCTGCTGTGCCTCGTGCGTAAAATTGCGCAGAGCACTTCTTTCTCAATTTGAAGACGCACATCGTTTCTGCTGCTGTGTGATGGGTAGGCTACAGCTATTTAATTAACTCAAAGGAAATAATCCTACATACAGCAGTGGGCAACAAACACAACATCAATGTTGTCGTTTCACTGACATAAATACTAAGACTCATAAATCTTACCCGTTAAACACTCCGCCTTCGTTACATTGAAAGTTGTATTTTTATGGGCATAAAATCTGTAATAGATGCGAAATTGTAAAGGAAAGTGAAAAAGCCGACGTACATGAAAGATTTTGTGAACTAAAGCCAATCAAACCGTGGCTTTTGTGCGCTCTCTAATGTGTATGGACGAATGTCAGCGCTGAAATGTGGAGAAAAGCGTGGACTTCTGTGTCCTGTGTGCGGTGGAAGTCTATATAACCTTCATACCGACAGTATTTCCATTAAGGAGAGGCTTTGTGCTTCCACTTATTTGGCAGGTGTCTCGTGTGATAGTTGGTAACTGTTAACACACAGACATGAGTTTGACTTCAACACATAAGGTGGTGGAGGGAGCTGCTCCAGCTAACAGCAACTGTTATAGTTAAAAAAAGGGCCTTCATGTCACATCTGTTCAACTCCCCACCCTCCAACAAAATAGATTTTTTTAAACGTTTTGTCGATCTGACAGACTGGTAAGTTTCACCTAAAATTGTTATTAATTTGTTCAAATGTTGTTAATGTTCACGAAATATTTTAAAGTATATTTGCTTTCCTATAAAATAAAATATTGTAATAATTCCCCGTCCTCAGAGATTTTATCATTCACTTAACATTTAGAAGATATCAGCATAAGTGAAATCTATGGTGGCCCTGAAAGCTCAACGCACATCAGTTTAAGAAAACCCATGCAAAAAAACAAAACACAAGCAAATGAAGAAAGCATCTTTATACATTTGAAATCACATCCTTGGAGAACTTAGTTCAAGACTTTGTTGACACAAATTGCAGTTTAGTGTGAAGTCAGCCACCAAGGAGATGGCTGCGAAGCTGATTAGAAATAAATGGCTGAGGCAGAAGGTGGAGGAGGTGAAACTGAAATTATGTTTGTTGAAGTTTAAGTTATGATACATCAAAAATCCCCTGCATTCAGATAACATCCTCCAAAAACTACAGTGAGCATCTATGTCAGGAGTTTGAAATACTGGACATGAGTGATTTGTGAGGATGAGATAGAACATTTATCTCTCTTCCTCCTACAATGTAAAACTTTCAGTGAAATGAGGAACATTTACTTTAACACGTTTTCAGATTTCAAAGAGCTTAATGACCTCTCAAAATTAAAAATACTCCTAGGAGAAGGAGACAGGGCATACCTTGCTGCTAGATATGTATCAACATGCCACAACCTGAGGGACAGTGAATGACCTAGATACACACACACATACACACAGATACATGCATAGGATATACTGTATATATAATTAATATATATAAATCTTAGTGTTGTGTTAATGTTCATATTATTGTTATTTTGTACTGTCCAAATATTTGGACAAATTGTATTGTCCTGTTATACTGTTCTTGAAACTTTCATGCCAATAAAGCCCATTGAACTGAACTGAACTGAACTGAACTGAACTGAACTGAATTGAATTGAATTGAATTGAATTGAATTGAATTGAATTATCCCATTTTGCATCAGGTTTGTTTACATTTGTATTGTAATGCAAGAGTTAGACTTTGTAAAATAATATTCTTGTAATATATAACAAAAATAACTACTCCAAAATGAAGAACAGTGTTTGACAAAACACATCAAGGAGAAATACGGTAGGCAAACAGTCTCCAAATAAATAACCATAACAAATACTTCATTTAAAATGAAAGCATTTTTTTTATTCGTACAGGAAACAGGGAACAACAGGGATGCATCATGGCAAAGTGTAAAAGGTGTGAATGTCCATTGGTACAATAAATAAGTGGACATTGGAGCCCTGTAGTGTGCGAGCTGTTTATTTGTTTATTTCATGATTTGTTCACTTTCAGCTCAGCACCTGCCGTCTTTAGTCTGGCTGTGTGTGCACTGTAAAAACGGCTTCAATGGTGCTGTCCATATTACTCTATTTTAAAATGTATATTTCTTCCACTAAATTAGATCATTTGACCCCATTTATGTGAAAGACAGCCAAAAATACAGAGATGTTTGAAAAATGTCTCCCAATTTGCATGAGTGGTTTCCAAGTTAGCTGCAAAGGCAATTACATAAATTATTCACATTAAGTCAACAAATTAGTTGTTAGAGATAGAAAAGCACTGCAGTTTTTGCTGATTTCACAGGCCATGTTTACAAAAAGTAAAATACAAAATGACTCCAGCTTTATCCTTTAAAGGGATATTGAATCTTGGTAGAACTTTGTGTTGTACTGTTCACAATTCAAAAGGTGGCCTAATTTGACATGATTACAGGAGTCTTTGTAACATACTAGCTAAATCTGCTTTTTGCCTGTTTGCTTATGCGCAATAAGAGTCATTTTGAGACCTTTTTCACAATGCAATGAATGTGTTGTCTGTTCCACACTTGTGAAGCTCAGGAGCAGCTGATGAAGGTGATCAGCAATATTTGGACTTATGTCATGGCCACTAAACTCTACAACTCTCACTAAACTACCACTAACACTAGTGTTGTTTCATAAAGAAAACTAGCAAATCTAGTGATATGCGAACTAAGCACAGGAAATAACGTAGTCAGTAAGATAAATGAAGAGGTTTTTACAGATATATATACTGTATATATAGAAATAAAGATGTAGCATAAGCTGGTTTACAATTTTGCACATTTCACTCAGATTTCTACCTCTAAAACTGAGAGATGGAATTTGATGCAATAGTAGTCACAGCTTTTAGTTTTATTTACATTATTTTAATAAGTTAGAAGGCAAGCTAACTTGTATTGTTATGTTTGCCATATCGCCCAGCCGTAAGTGTAATGTCAAATAGCAAATGTCTTTACATGCTGCTCCTGTGGTCTTTCGTTAAAATCTGTACTACATAGACATGATGCTAATGGCCAATTTCCATGTTGTGTTGCTGACTGCAAACGTCTATTTATAAAGTACAGTGCTTTTGAAACGCATTGTCATCGACACCACAAGAACCCCTCTGTGTCAGAATTGGACGTTATGAGAACGTAAGTTGTCAGAAACAGTGCACAGATCTCAAAGACCTTCTTGCAGATCTCAGGTCACATCTTTCCAAAAGTGAGTTGGCAAACTGTCCATTTGCTGACTATGGCAAAATATTTAAGGTAAAGTCCTCGTTCACTTTCCACATATCCAGGGCCCATAAACATGCAATAGCAGGGCAAGTATCTGCTACATGTTCAGCAGAGTTGCTGCGTCCTGAGCCAGCTTCTGATGTGATTGAAACTGATACAGGTAAAAATGAAAATGCAAACGCAAAACACCTCATTCCTTCATCCACCATACAGACAAAGAGATAAATGGCTTACATGGTATTTGCAGTCAGCACACAAAAAAGCAATTCAAAGAGGTACTTAAAGCAAGAACAAACCTCTCTGACTCTGATGTAGAAGCAGCTTTGAGTAGTTTGGCAGATTTGCATTCTTCATGCAGCTTTCCTCTCTCTACCAAATATACCAGGAAGCAGTTTTCCACACAAGAACTTCTCATATGTGCACTCACAACCAACCAGAAGAGACCAGGTTTGCACAGTACATCCCTCTCAAGGAAACTTTGAAAGCTATATTAAAAGATCCTGTAGTGTGGCAGGAATGTGTGACGACCCAAAATTTCCCTCCTACTGGGGTGTTAACTGACGTGTGATGGATCAGTGTTCAATACCAATGCTTTGTGTACGCAGCCAGGTATGAGTTTAAAGCTTATTTTGTACCAGGATGCTTTTGAGGTAGTCAACCCTCTTGGCTCTGCAAAGAAAAAGCACAAGATAGTGGGGGTGTACTTTACACTTGCCAACTTTGAGCCGTTCTGTCAGTCAAGTGTTGATCACCTACAGTTGTTGCTTTTGTGCACAGAGCAAGATCTGAAATACTTCGGGCAAGAGAAATTGTTTTCAAGGATCCTCTCAGACTTGAGAGAGCTAGAAGATAATGGGCTAGTCACTTCTTCAGGTCATACTTACACGGGCAACTGTCTTGTGCATCACTGGTGATAGTTTGGGATCCAAAATGATTTATCTTAACCATGTATATTAAAGATTTTCAACTAGTCATGTCCAGTATTGTCCAGGTTTTGAGATCGGTCACTCCACCCCAATGCAATGGTGAGGTGAATATCACTGAGGACAGTTTTTATATTGACTGTTACTTAATATTTCCAGGGAAATTGTGGATTATCCTTTGACCCCTTCTGTGTTTGGCACTGATTTTTCTGGAAAGAGATGTTGCTGTTGGTTTTTTTTAAAGAGAGATGGAGGTAAAATTTAAGGACAGTGTCTCTTGGAGACTGTGTCCTGTCTTGGATTTGCAGTGAGTGACCAGTTTTGACTTGTAAATTTCACCAGATGGCGGTCTTGTAGCAACAAGTAGTTTGGCTCTGCAGGATTTTCTTATTTTTGAAGAAAAAAATGTAAAAACAGGAAGGTAATGTTTTAAAATGTATGACAAGTCATTTACTACATGTTTTGGACTGTATGATGCAGAGGTAAATCCACATTATGGTGTGTTATATTACACCCATCATGAAAAAGATAACTTGTACTGAAACACAACAGAAGAGGCCCGGAATACGGACGGACGTGCTGACGTGCTACGGTAAGCGTATTGTGTCACTTCCGGTTGTTGACTGTGTTGACCGATAATGTTTTGCTGACCTCAGCTTAGCTAAATTTTGCTCTATTCTTCATCACTGTGGATAAAATACCTGCAGTATATTTAAACGTACGCTAGTTCTGCACAAGCACTCCTAGCTCTCTCCTTCTTTTAGCGACTTTTCTTGCGAATCCCATAGTAGTTAGTTGTTTTAGCTCTGCTGTTTTAGCCTAGCAGCTAACATAGCTAAGCAGTTAACGATGGCTTCTCTCTCTCCCTCCCACTCTCCCACTCTCTCTTGCTCGGTGTGTCATATGTTTAGCTATTCCTCTGCCTCCTTTAGTAACAATAGTAAATGTAATAAATGTAGTTTATTTGCAGTGGTGGAGGCGAGGCTTAGTGAATTGGAAGCGCGGCTCCGCACCATGGAAAACAAATCATTAACTAATGTAGTTAGCCAGCCCCCAGTAGCCGTTGCGGGCCAACCTAGCATAGCTCCTAGTCCCCCGGTGGTTCCCGAGCAGCCGGGAAGCCAGGGTGGCAGGGTGACTGTCCGAAGGGCACCCAAAACTACATAGAAACTGTGTCTATCCCCCGGCCACTCAAATCATTTAAATTAATTAACTCTAAAGTAAACAGAAGAGGATTCTTTCATAAAAATCTAATAGAAATTAACACCACCACTGTCACAGTGCAACAAAATAGGAGAATTAAATGTGGATTCTTAAACATTAGATCTCTGTCTTCCAAAACTGTATTAGTAAACGACCTAATCTCAGATTATCATATTGATCTATTTTGTTTTACTGAAACCCGGCTGTGTCATGAAGAATACGTTAGCCTAAACGAATCCACTCCTCCAAGTCATATTAATACTCACATTCCTCGAGACACCGGCCGAGGAGGTGGAGTTGCAGCCATTTTTAACTCAAGCCAAATAATCAACCCTCGACCTAAACTTAATTATAACTCATTCGAAAGCCTCCTTCTTAGTCTTTCACACCCAACCTGGAAAACTTTACAGCCAATTCTATTTGTTATAGTGTACCGCCCTCCTGGCCCGTACTCTGAATTTTTATCCGAATTTTCAGAGTTTTTATCAAACTTAGTCCTTTGTACAGATAAAGTAATTATAGTAGGTGACTTTAATATCCATGTGGACGTCGATATTGATAGTCTTAGCACTGCGTTTATCTCATTGTTAGACTCAATTGGCTTCTCTCAGAGTGTAAATAAACCTACGCACTGTCTTAACCGCACCCTCGACCTTGTTCTGACTTATGGCATTGAAATTGAACATTTAATAGTTTTTCCACAAAATCCTATTTTATCAGACCATTACTGAATAACTTTTGAATTCCTATTAATAGACTACACGCCATTAGACAAAAACATCTTTACTAGATGTCTTTCTGATAGTGCTGTAGCTATATTTAAAGAAGCGATCCCACTAGTACTAAATTCAGTGCCATGTCTCAATACTACAAAGGAGTCTTATGCTAACTTTAGTCCCTCTGAAACCGATGATCTTGTTGATAGTACCGCAGGCTCACTGCGAACAACACTCGACTCTATCGTCCCTTTAAAAAGGAAGATAATAAAACATAAGAAGCTAGCTCCATGGTATAACTCCCAAACCTGTAAATTAAAGCAAACATCGCGAAATTTTGAAAGGATTTGGAGTTCCACCAAACTGGAAGAATCTCGTTTAGTCCGGCAAGATAGTCTTAAAACATATAGGAAGGCCCTCTGTAATACCAGAGCTGCCTACTACTCATCATCATGTATTCCTATAGCTCTCAGTAGTAATGACTTTATGAGGTTCTTTAATGACAAAATTCTAACTATTAGAGACAAAATTCATCACCTCCTGCCCTCAACAGGCACTGATTCATCCTCCAATTCAGGAACCTTAGAAACAGCTGCAAAACCCGATATATATTTAGACTGTTTCTCTCCAATCGACCTTCGTGAATTCATTTCAATGATTTCGTCCTCTAAACCATCATCCTATCTCTTGGACCCCATCCCAACCAGGCTGCTTAAGGAAGTCTTACCCTTAGTCAGCACTTCTTTACTAGATATGATCAATCTGTCTCTAGTAACAGGCTATGTACCACAGTCCTTTAAAGTAGCTGTAATTAAACCTCTTCTTAAGAAGCCTACCCTGGATTCAGCCGTTTTAGCCAACTATAGACCTATATCTAACCTTCCCTTTCTCTCTAAGATCCTCGAGAAAGCAGTTGCCAATCAGTTATGTGACTTTCTACATAACAATAGTTTATTTGAGGATTTTCAGTCAGGTTTTAGAGCGCATCATAGCACAGAGACAGCATTGGTGAAAGTTACGAATGACCTCCTAACTGCATCAGACAATGGACTTCTCTCTATACTTGTCTTGTTAGATCTTAGTGCTGCATTCGACACCATTGACCATCACATCCTGTTACAGAGACTGGAACATTTAATTGGTATTAAAGGAACTGCATTAAGCTGGTTTAAATCCTATTTTTCAGATCGACTTCAGTTTGTACACGTTAACGATGAATCCTCCATCTACGCAAAAGTTAGACACGGAGTTCCACAAGGTTCTGTGCTTGGACCAATACTGTACACCTTATATAGACCTGGATGACCGCCAATTTTCTGCTACTGAACTCAGACAAAACAAGTTATTGTGCTTGGCCCTCAACACCTTAGAAACACATTATCTAATGACATAGCTACTCTGGATGGCATTACCCTGGCCTCCAGCTCCACCATAAGGAATCTGGGAGTTATCTTTGACCAGGATATGTCCTTCAGCCACATATAAAACAAATTTCAAGGACTGCTTTTTTTCCACCTCCGTAATATAGCAAAAATCAGGCACATCCTGCTTCAAAAAGATGTAGAAAAACTAGTCCATGCATTTGTTACTTCTAGGTTGGATTATTGTAATTCTTTATTGTCAGGCTGCCCTAACAAGACCCTAAAGACTCTCCAGCTGGTCCAGAATGCAGCTGCACGTGTATTAACAAAAACTGGGAAAAGAGATCCTATTTCTCCTATTTTAGCTTCGCTACATTAGCTTCCGGTAAAATCCAGAATACAATTTAAAATACTTCTCCTTACTTATAAAGCTCTTAATGGTCAGGCGCCACTATATCTTAAAGAGCTCATAGTACCCTATTACCCCACTAGAACACTGCGCTCCCAAAACACAGGCTTACTTGTGGTTCCTAGAATATCTAAAAGTAGAATGGGAGGCAGAGCCTTCAGCTATCAGGCTCCTCTCCTGTGGAACCATCTCCCAGATTCAGTCCGGGGGGCAGACACCCACTCTACGTTTAAAAGTAGGCTTAAAACTTTCCTTTTTAAAAAAGCTTATAGTTAGGGCCGGCCAGGCTCGCCTTGGACCGGCCCCTAGTTATGCTGCTATAGGACTAGACTGCCGGGGGACTTCCCATGATGCACTGAGCTCCTCTCTCCTCCTCCTTTCCATTTGTATGCTTTCATGTACCATTAATGCATGTTACTAACTTGACTTCTTCCCCGGAGTCTCTGTGCTTTCTCGTCTCACAGGAAGATCCAGTGCCTGAACGGTGGGCCATGGCCGTGGGGACTGTGGCGTGGTCCTGTGGATGTCCTGCTTCCATTTCTGCTACTGCTATTATTGCTATTACTATTATAAAGTCATAGCTCTACTTCTATTACTGTTGTTATGGTTATTGTTGTTGTTATTATGCTTCTCTGTGTGTCTCTCTCCACCCCACCCCCCTCTCCCCTTCCCCCGTCCCCCTCCCTCCTTCTTTCTATGTAAACCCAACCGGTCAAGGCAGATGGCCGCCCACCTAGAGCCTGGTTCTGCTTGAGGTTTCTTCCTGTTAAAGGGGAGTTTTTCCTTGCCACTGTCGGCAAGTGTTTGCACATGGGGGGAATTGTTGGGTCTCTGTAAATAAATGAGTACGATCTCGACCTGCTCTATGTGTAAAGTGCCCTGAGATAACATTTGTTGTGATTTGGCGCTATATAAATAAAATTGAATTGAATTGAATTGAATTTCTGAAAGCATGAAATACTTTTGTGACTCTGCTAGACTTCTGTTTAAACCCACTAAATCACAGAGACATATTGCAGTGTTGCAAATAAAAATTATTATTCATTTGACAATAATTCCCCATTAAACCCCTTATAAAAAACTGGTCTACCATACTGTTTGTAACTTTGGATGTGACACTGAGTTGTATCTTTAACCTTGTCTACTGTAATATGTGATTAACAAGATAATCCTGATTATTGGTTTTATATAACAGACTATAAGAAATACACTGTGGTTCAAATATACAGTACAATATGTAGTCAGTTTTCTCTGAGTGCTGAAAACTCTGAGTATCAATGCAAAAACACACGTGTAACTTATCTTGTGAAAACTAGTTTATTAAAGACAAAGAGCAGGTGTGACACAAATCTTCATTCAAAGGATGCATTCATAATGTAAAAGTTAGTTATCAGTTACTACAAAACATAACCTGTAAAGAAAATAAACAAGGTTTTAAACGGTAAGGCTGGTGATATTTTAGCTCTTTATTATTAACAACAAATCCCTGGGCAGACCAAAGCCAACAATCCATTTATTTAAGTAGCAGGTGTTTTCTGTATAGTTTGTGCTATTTTTGTGCATCATGTGGCTACACAGACAGTACTTGTTAGAAGGGTACATTTATGAAATTATTTTTCCTTGACCATTTAAAATAATATACTATATAACTATATACTTTGTTGCCAACAAATCCCATTAAAAAACTGAAACCAACAATGAATTGATCCTACTATTAGGGTAATGTCTGTGTAGTTGCAGCCTGACAAAGCTTATTCCTCTGTACTAGACCTCCATTGTTGTCCAAATACTAAAAATACTAATTAACTAATTAACTAACTAATTAAAAAAACTATATATTACTGACTTGTTTTTAAGTATTTATGTATTAGGAACAAACAGACTACATTGTGCTACAGACGGGGAAGTAAAAGAGTGACAGATTTTTGTCTTTTCCTGGGATTTTTTGACAAAAACAGAATAATACCAGCCTTATTCATAAACAGGTAGGTTGCATCGTACATAAAAATCATGTTCTCATTCACCAGCCTCATCTAAAAGAATTCAAACCAGCTGTGTGATGGCCACAGCTGTCGCCACACAGCCAAAAAAGTCGGTAACCTTCTGCACTCACACATTTGTTTCTATAGTTAAATTTTGGTTATACATTTAGTTATTAGTCTAAATTGGTTTTAACATTTAGTTGCACACTTTCTGTTTCAGATAACACACTTTATTAAATGACAGTACATTGGTTTTCTATTTGAAGCGCGCACATTTAGTTAGCTTTTGTACAGTCTTCATTTAATATAATTTCTAATCTGTTTTCTTTGATTTACCGGTGCTGCTGCTGGGAGCTGGGAATGCTGGGCAAAAGGATCCACTGCACAAGCTCAGCCATTTTGTAGCAGAGGATGCTGATTGGGCCGGCACATCATGTGGGGGGGAATTTAGTGCTTTACTGTCTATTTCTTTTTGAGACAGTTAGTAATTTAACTTGGTTTTGTTAAGTATGGATTATGTTTATTTCAAGGAGTTAATTTTCCTGATTTGCTTTGATAATTAGCTGTTGTCTTTTGTGTTTGTTTACCCCTCTTGTGTTGGTATGGGCTGATCACCCAGTATATAAGTTTCCCTCTTGTGTTTAGTCATCAGGTCTGTTTGTTTTGTCTTCTCTTAGTTTGTTCAGTTGGCGTTTATACAGTTTTGTTAATTTGACCTCTTTTATGGGCCCTGTTCTTTATTGCTTTTGTTTAGAAATTTTGTTTTCTTTCATACTTTGGGTAAATAAAAACCTTTTTTTTGAAAATACTACCTGTTGTGCTCATTGCCGGCAGACTCGGTCCCTCACAAGCTGCCTTTCAGCACTTACAGTAACTCATTTCTTAAACTAACATTACAGACATACAGTTAAGCCAAATTACCTTTCTGTTCGTCTCTTGTTTTGTGCCTTCAAACTGTAATATGTTTTACAGAAAAGTACTGACAAAAGTAATTTGCCCTATAAAATTGAATAAAAAGAGGATTACAATGAAAAATGATGTTACGAAACCTATATGCAAGCGACTGTAGAGGGTGTGAATGCAGAAAACATTTGACATGTCACAGTAGGAAAAACACAGGTGTAAATAATAAAAATTAATGATGGCTGAATTCCATTTAATTGCTTCAGTTTCACAGTTCCTGGTATTATGCATGCTGGTTTCTCATGACTTACTGGGACACTTGATTTCACCGGAGCCATTGTTAATGTCATTAGTTACACCTGTTGTTTTTCACAACCACACACACAGTCATGGTTATGAATGCCATATACTGTGTACCCTTTTTGTCTTGTCTCTTTGTCTGATCTGACAATTAAATCTAACACCATATCCTGCTGGCATGCAAAAAAAACCCTATTGTCCATTTTTTGCATCTTTTCCTCCATCATTTTTGTTTTCTCTCTCTAGCTCTATCACTCCCCCTCATCTCTCGCCACAACATTTCTGCCAAAGGAATCTGGCATGGCTGCTAATTTCTAATTCGGCCTGGAACAACAGAATATCAAAGAGCTGATTTCAGGATGTCGGCACTGTGGGGAAACCACCACACAGGGAGGAAGCAAAAAATCTGATATTTTCTTAAAAAGTGATATAGATTGTTGAAGGATGAAATGAAGCTGAAAGGCAAATGGCAGATGTATATGCATGCATTTGGATGTATTTCAAATTTAAGTGTGTGTAATTGACATTCTTCAAAGCTTCTTTTTCAAGGTGTGTGTGATAGTGGGAAAGCAGCAGTAGGGTTTGGGACTGTATCTGCCCCTGTGACTGATAAGAAGTGACTTCCACTGACACCTTGCTGCTGACCAGTGGTGCTGCAAAGTTATGAGATAGTACTCAGACACTCGTACATATGCATTCCCAGAAAAATACACACACACACACACAAACCTTTGCCGATTTGAGTTCTGCTGTGAGATTACATCTCCCTTTGATCTGTGAAAAAAAGTGTCGTCCCCTCCTACGGGCCAGACGGTAAACAAAAATTACAAATGCTACACCGTCACGCAACAAGAAACAGATGACATATATGAAAAAACAAACAAGCATCTACAAATTATTCATGGTCTCTGTTTAGAAGTGTTTTTTTCTGTCATTAACAGTCATTGTTCAAGTGATTGTTGAGCAGGGACAGATGGTAAAGAGGGATGAGGGCAGAATTAATACAAAATTGGAGGACTGGACAGAGATTTGATGTGAGATAGGAAGGAGAGAGAGATGATAAGAGAAAGAAAAAGAGTGATGAGTGAAAGCATGTGGGTCGATAATGAATGTAATCTGCATTTAAATGATATGTGGTCATCCCTGAATTTACTAGCTCTGATTGCATACACTAGTGTTGTTTGAGGAGATGCTTGAAGCAGTTCTTTGAGCAGAGCTGGGCACTGAGAGGAGGATACTGTACCTGCACATCAGGACTGCACACAGCATCATCTTAAAATGATTTATCTTAACCATGTATATTAAAGATTTTCAACTAGTCATGTCCAGTATTGTCCAGGTTTTGAGATCGGTCACTCCACCCCAATGCAATAGTGAGGTGAATATCACTGAGGACAGTTTTTATATTGACTATTACTTAATATTTCCAGGGAAATTGTGGATTATCCTTTGACCCCTTCTGTGTTTGGCACTGATTTTTTTTGGAAAGAGATGTTGCCGTTCGTTTTTTTTTTTTAAAGAGAGATGGAGGTAAAATTTAAGGACAGTGTCTCTTGGAGACTGTGTCCTGTCTTGGATTTGCAGTGAGTGACCTGTTTTGACTTGTAAATTTCACCAGATGGCGGTCTTGTAGCTGCAAGTAGTTTGGCTCTGCAGGATTTTCTTATTTTTGAAGAGAAAATTTTAAAAACAGGAAGGTAATGTTTTAAAATGTATGACAAGTCATTTACTACATGTTTTGGACTGTATGATGCAGAGGTAAATCCACATTATGGTGTGTTATATTACACCCATCATGAAAAAGATAACTTGTACTGAAACACAACAGAAGAGGCCCGGAATACGGACCGACGTGCTGACGTGCTACGGTAAGCGTATTGTGTCACTTCCGGTTGTTGACTGTGTTTACCGATAATGTTTTGCTGACCTCAGTTTAGCTAAATTTTGCTCTATTCTTCATCACTGTGGATAAAATACCTGCAGTATATTTAAACGTACGCTAGTTCTGCACAAGCACTCCTAGCTCTCTCCTCTTTTTAGCGACTTTTCTTGCTAATCCCATAGTAGTTAATTGTTTTAGCTCTGCTGTTTTAGCCTAGCAGCTAACATAGCTAAGCAGTTACACCCATCATGAAAAAAATAACTTGTACTGAAACACAACAGACTTCTGAAAGCATGAAATACTTTTGTGACTCTGCTAGACTTCTGTTTAAACCCACTAAATCACACAGACATATTGCAGTGTTGCAAATAGAAATTATTATTCATTTAACAATAATTCCCCATTAAACCCCTTATAAAAAACTGGTCTACCATACTGTTTGTAACTTTGGATGTGACACTGAGTTGTATCTTTAACCTTGTCTACTGTAATATGTGATTAACAAAATAATCCTGATTATTGGTTTTATATAACAGACTATAAGAAATACACTGTGGTTCAAATATACAGTACAATATGTAGTCAGTTTTCTCTGAGTGCTGAAAACTCTGAGTATCAATGCAAAAACACACGTGTAACTTATCTTGTGAAAACTAGTTTATTAAAGACAAAGAGCAGGTGTGACACAAATCTTCATTCAAAGGATGCATTCATAATGTAAAAGTTAGTTATCAGTTACTACAAAACATAACCTGTAAAGAAAATAAACAAGGTTTTAAACAGTAAGGCTGGTGATATTTTAGCTCTTTATTATTAACAACAAATCCCTGGGCAGACTAAAGCCAACAATCCATTTATTTAAGTAGCAGGTGTTTTCTGTATAGTTTGTGCTATTTTTGTGCATCATGTGGCTACACAGACAGTACTTGTTAGAAGGGTACATTTATGAAATTATTTTTCCTTGATCATTTAAAATAATATACTATATAATATATAACTACTAATATACTACTACTATACTAAAAAATGTTATCTACCCAGAGCAGTTTAAATAACTCTTTGTGGATGAAATACCATGCGTTATGGAAAACATGACATATGTTTCTGTAACACTGTGCAAAGTTGCAGACTCTGCAGAGACTTTTCTGTCTACTTGGATCTCTGGGTGATGGCAGACAGGATGATCTTCAGCACAGCAAACTGTCTGTGATGAGGACATCTGGGATAAAGGATAGACAGGGGGAATAACAGTTAATAACCTCAGCAACCCTGGTGAACACATGGGGTATTGATCAATTCGGCAGTTCTGATAAGAATATAGAATAAATGTATATTTATCTTTTTCAGTGAGAGGGTTCACAGAGCATGCTGCCTCATCTCATCTGGTCTTTGTCTTGTTTCTTCTCCTCTCTTTAAAAGACAAATGACATAGAAAAAAATGTATATTTATCTTTTTAAATGAGACAGAGATTACAGTGCATGATGTTTTCCTCTCACCTCAACTTGTCTCATGTCGACTCCTTTCCTCTTCTCTTTATAAAGGACAAATAGCAGGTAAAGTGGAATAAACAGTTAATAACTTCAACTGTGAGATAAACAGAATAACTACTGATCAGTGTAGGAACTCTGATAAAAACAGAATAAATGTATACTTATCTTTTTAAATAAGAGGGTTCACAATGCACGCTGTGCACAATCCCTCTCTTCTCTCTAAAAGAAATGACAGACAAGGAAAAATAACAGTTAATAAATTCAGCAACAAAAGAACTATTGATCAGTATATAAATTCTGAAAATGAGATAATAAATGTATATTTATCTTTTTTCATGAGAGGGTTCACAATGCATGGTTTTTCCTCTCTGCTTGTCTTCTTCTTGAGTCCTCCTCGTGTTGTTACCGCTCCTCTCTCTAAAAGACAAAAGGCAGATAAGGGGGAATAACAGTTAATAACTTCAGCAATGACATTAACAGAAGACATACTGATCAGTATAGAAGTTCTGATAAAAAACACATAATAAATGTATATTTATCTTTTTATATGAGAAGGTTCACAATGCAAGCTGTCTCCTCTCCGCTTGTCTGATCTGGTCTTTTGTTTTTTTCCTCTAATCTCTAAAAGACAAATGGCAGGAAATGGGAAATAAAAGTTCATTAACAACTCCAGCGTCCAGAAGAACTATTCATCTGTATGAGAACTGTGATAGTGACATAGAAAAAAATTCATATTTATCTTTTTTAAGGAGAGAGATCATAAAGCACAGCCTCCTTGTTTCCTTGTCTCATCTCAGCTCCTCTCCTCTCCTCAAATGGCACATAAAGGAGAAATAAAGTTAATACCTCCATAGATGACATAAACAGAAGAATTATTGATACTTTAGAAATTCTACTCTCTCTACTCCTCTTCTCTGCACTCTCTAAAAGTCAAATACCAGATAAGGGGGAATAACAGTTAATACCTTCAACAATGAGGTAAACAGAGGAACTATGAATCAGTATAGACACTTTGGCGTTGAACATAGAATTAATGTATACTTATCTTTTTTAAATGAGAGTGTTCACAGTGCACACTGTCTCCTTGTTTCCTTGTCTCATCTCGACTCCTCTCCTCTCTCTAAAAGACAAATGGCAGATAAGGGAGGACAGCAGTTAATACTTTCAAGTGTTTGTAATATTTTGGGATATTATTTTATATGTAGTATTTAGGTTAGTTGCTCCAGTTAGCTGGGAGAGAAGCACAAGTGGTGTGTTCATATCTTCACTTTCTTGTTTTTCCTGTCATCTTGGGCTTCTTTTATTGGCCCGTCCGTCCTTGTCCACCTACCTGTCTTCTGGTGGATAATAGTAGCGTTGCCAACTCTGTGACTGTCCCTGCAGCCGTAATGCTCCCCGTTGTGACTGGCCTCTCATTCAGTACAATACAATACAATGAAAATGTCCTGACTCTTCATTCAAGAGAGTTCATAAAATCAATCATAGTTCCCACCATGTCGGATGCACAGGCCAGCATAAAGAAATAAAGAAAGGTGCAGGACGCACCGGTGCAAGACGCACCATAAGCACTGACCTGTGTTCCACACCTGTGATGAACCAACTATATACAAACTATATACAAACTATATACAAATGTACATTAAGAGACCATACGTCATACAGTCACATTCTCAAACGCTTTTTTGGTGCAGAGAGGCTGCTCTCTTCCTCTCTGACCTTCCTCTTCCTTCGTGCCAAAGACTTTGCAAACCGTGCCGCGTTTTCGGTAAACTGACAGAGCACTGACATCAGAATGTGGCCGTCTGTGCTGTAGTCGGTCACTCTCCAGCGGTTGGTCATCTCAGTGCTTTCTGAGCAGTAAACAGTGGAGATGACTCTGTTGAAAGTGCTGCTGTCAAACTCCATGCTGCGGACACAGTTTCTGCGGTCTGCCTTCAGGGCTGCGATCCCCGTCCTCTCAGGAATAACTGGAGTCATTATAGTTGGAGGAGAAGAGCTCGAGTCAGCTGGCACCATCACACCTGCTGGTGCGTTCATTAAAGGAAGTGGCGCAGTGTTCTCCATCCTCTCCTGATCCACTTGGATAAAGGGTGTCTGCAACTGAAGGAAACGTAGGGATCCTTTGAAGGGAATTACAGGGAACTCCTTAGAACCAGCGATGAGGTTGTGATACATGCTGAGTATGGACTCCCTCATGGAGATGACGCGCTCATCGCTCAGAGGTCGGTTTCTTAGGTTCGTAAGAACCAGTTGAATGACTCGTCCTGGCCTCGGCAGATTAGCTAAATGGACAAGAAAAAAAGAAAATAGTCACATTAGTCAGCTTGTCATTAAACAGCTTTGAATCCAGATTCAGATTTTCTGTCAGCCCCACTTAAAATAAAATGTTACAGTTGACATCTGTTTAATTTCTATACTTTCAATAATGTGACATTTAAAATCAGATTAAGAGATGAAATCGCTGCTTTCACTGAGGCCCAAAATCATTTATTAGCTGCATTTTAATGAAAAACTTAAGTAGCTTAAAGCGAAAATGTAATTTTCTTGACCATTTACAAACTCATGGAGTAGAGTAGCCTACTCTTCAAAGACTTGAGTGATTAATGTATAAGCTCTATGTTTCTCTGTCAAATTGTGATACATTTTTACAAATCATCATCATTAATTTCATATCTTTCTCTGATTTATGGGTGCAATACAGCAATAACAAGGGACTTAAGTGACCATCTAGGTCGCATTTGGCCACATTTCTTGCATTTAGTCACACATATTCAACACTAATGTCCCTGTACTGTTGTGTTAGTGCGGTAAAAGTCTGTTTAAGCCAGTTGCATACAGTAACACTGTTTCCCTAAATGCACTTGACTTAAGACATGACACAATTCTGCTACCATATTCCAGTAAAAATGCATTATTATATATATATTATAATCTGAGAGGCTTTGTTTCTCTAGTTGTAACTAACCAGTTAGATCTGCACATAAATGATGAATATAACTTTTCTCATAACACAACCTCCAACCTCAACCACACTGATCTTCTGGTGCCTCTCCAATGAAATCAAAAGCCAGATCTGACAATCAGTTTATATCATATGCTTTAATAATAATTCATAATGTCACTTTAGGTTTGTATGAACTTGCACTGCTACAGGTTTGAATGGTTTGAATTTATGGGCTTGGTGCTCTTATACCTCGAACCTGCATCTCAGTTATTCACATACAAAAGCAGGTTAGACTGACGTCAGACGTCTGTCTCTGGCTAGTTCCAACACCTGACGTGATTTCCATGGCGATCATATTATACACAACTTTTGGCATTTTATGAAAAATGGCCCAGTCGCCATCTTTGTCCTATACTTTCAATGTTAACTCGACGAAAATTGTGCACCCCCGAAAATTGATTTGTTTCTCAATTGTTACATTAATATTCACATATTTTCCACTTTTCAAGTTCACACTCATGAAATGTAATCATTTATAATAAATTTACACCTAAATAACAGCTTTACAGCAGGTTTCATATTTTAATAGTGGCCTGCGTTGCTTTTACCATATCGTTCATCCACACGGAGGATGCCTAAAGTCAGCAGGTATTTCTCTCGTTGAAAATTAGAGGTGGCCATGTTTTCCTCACTTCAACAGCTGCTTACTCAGCTTCTCACAGTTCAACAACTTCTTAGTTTCACAGGTCGACAATTCACCACTTGCTTTCACAGTTTAGGCTCTTGTCAGCGTCTCAGGTGCTAAATGAAGTTGGAATTGTGGTTTTTTGTTTTTATAGTGGCACGTCACCATTCCATCCAGTGACAGAGTGACGCGGGTTCAAACGAGTGTAGCCTAATTACAGAAACTAAATAATAAACATTTCATTTCATTTCTAATGAATTCATTTAAATACTATACTTTAAATATATTCAAAGCATAATTATTATTACTTTCTTTTATTATTTTATTATTATTTAAGATCAAAGTCTGATTATATTAGAGTATAAACGATTTGTCTTTCAACAGACAAGTATGATCATTGATTAGACTAATCATTTTGTCATTTTTCAAGAATAAATGCAGAAAAATTTGTTGGCTCCAGCTTCTTAAATGTTGGAGTTTGGTGCTTTGTAAAGTGAAAAACTTTGTGATGCATTTTTTCAATGTTTTTTGACATTTCATAAACTAAACAATGAATCGATCTATCGAAAAAATGATGGCAGATTAACTGACAGTTAGTTGCAGCCCCTACAGACATTATCTCCCCTCGGTTTAAATAAAGTAAATACCAGGCTAGATAACTTCTTTAAAGTAACGTATTTTATTATTATTTCGGGCTATCCAACAGCACCTCGCATACTGTAGTTGGGCTTTGGTCATTTAGAAATACAGAAATAAATATACTTAGATTTGTTAAAATTGTTTTGTATCTTATTAATTGAGTTATTTATTTGTGTATTCTTTTCATCTTTTGTTCACTTATCTGTTTATTTTCACTCGTTTATATAGGTTCATGAATATTATTTGTTTATTCATTCATTTTCAGCATTTATTTAAATATGTATTGATTTGTTCATTTATAATTAGCCTAAGCCACTTTTCGTCTTCCACAACTACACTTAGGTTCTGTGAAAAACTTGAAAAAAGTTGATTCAACAATTTTAAAGCGTTAAAACAGAGTTTGAACAGTTAAAACAGGACTCATCCCGAGTTTGGCTATTTTTCGAAATTATTTGACTCGATAAACTTGAAATCTGTGTAACATTTTACCTCTCTGGTGTGTAATAAAATAAATTATCCTGACTGATCCTATTGCCATATGACTTTGTAAAATAATATTCTTGTAATATATAACAAAAATAACTACTCCAAAATGAAGAACAGTGTTTGACAAAACACATCAAGGAGAAATACGGCAGGCAAACAGTCTCCAAATAAACCACCATAACAAATGCTTCATTTAAAATGAAAGCATTTTTTTATTCGTACAGGAAACAGGGAACAACAGGGATGCATCATGGCAAAGTGTAAAAGGTGTGAATGTCCATTCGTACAATAAATAAGTGGACATTGGAGCCCTGTAGTGTGCGAGCTGTTTATTTGTTTATTTCATGATTTGTTCACTTTCAGCTCAGCACCTGCCGTCTTTAGTCTGGCTGTGTGTGCACTGTAAAAACGGCTTCAATGGTGCTGTCCATATTACTCTATTTTAAAATGTATATTTCTTCCACTAAATTAGATCATTTGACCCCATTTATGTGAAAGACAGCCAAAAATACAGAGATGTTTGAAAAATGTCTCCCAATTTGCATGAGTGGTTTCCAAGTTAGCTGCAAAGGCAATTACACAAATTATTCACATTAAGTCAACAAATTAGTTGTTAGAGATAGAAAAGCACTGCAGTTTTTGCTGATTTCACAGGCCATGTTTACAAAAAGTAAAATACAAAATGACACCAGCTTTATCCTTTAAAGGGATATTGAATCTTGGTAGAACTTTGTGTTGTACTGTTCACAATTCAAAAGGTGGCCTAATTTGACATGACTACAGGAGTCTTTGTAACATACTAGCTAAATCTGCTTTTTGCCTGTTTGCTTATGTGCAATAAGAGTCATTTTGAGACCTTTTTCACAATGCAATGAATGTGTTGTCTGTTCCACACGTGTGAAGCTCAGGAGCAGCTGATGAAGGTGATCAGCAATATTTGGATTTATGTCATGGCCACTAAACTCTACAACTCTCACTAAACTACCACTAACACTAGTGTTGTTTCATGAAGAAAACTAGCAAATCTAGTGATATGTGAACTAAGCACAGGAAATAACGTAGTCAGTAAGATAAATGAAGAGGTTTTTACAGATATATATACTGTATATATAGAAATAAAGATGTAGCATAAGCTGGTTTACAATTTTGCACATTTTACTCAGATTTCTACCTCTAAAACTGAGAGATGGAATTTGATGCAATAGTAGTCACAGCTTTTAGTTTTATTAACATTATTTTAATAAGTTAGAAGGCAAGCTAACTTGTATTGTTATGTTTGCCATATCGCCCAGCCGTAAGTGTAATGTCAAATAGCAAATGTCTTTACATGCTGCTCCTGTGGTCTTTCGTTAAAATCTGTAAAAGGTTATGTAGATCATCAAGTACTACATAGACATGATGCTAATGGCCAATTTCCATGTTGTGTTGCTGACTGCAAACGTCTATTTATAAAGTACAGTGCTTTTGAAACGCATTGTCATCGACACCACAAGAACCCCTCTGTGTCAGAATTGGACGTTATGAGAACGTAAGTTGTCAGAAACAGTGCACAGATCTCAAAGACCTTCTTGCAGATCTCCGGTCACATCTTTCCAAAAGTGAGTTGGCAAACTGTCCATTTGCTGACTATGGCAAAATATTTAAGGTAAAGTCCTCGTTCTCTTCCCACATATCCAGGGCCCATAAACATGCAATAGCAGGGCAAGTATCTGCTACATGTTCAGCAGAGTTGCTGCGTCCTGAGCCAGCTTCTGATGTGATTGAAACTGATACAGGTGAAAATGAAAATGCAAACGCAAAACACCTCATTCCTTCATCCACCATACAGACAAAGAGATAAATGGCTTACATGGTATTTGCAGTCAGCACACAAAAAAGCAATTCAAAGAGGTACTTAAAGCAAGAACAAACCTCTCTGACTCTGATGTAGAAGCAGCTTTGAGTAGTTTGGCAGATTTGCATTCTTCATGCAGCTTTCCTCTCTCTACCAAATATACCAGGAAGCAGTTTTCCACACAAGAACTTCTCATATGTGCACCCACAACCAACCAGAAGAGACCAGGTTTGCACAGTACATCCCTCTCAAGGAAACTTTGAAAGCTATATTAAAAGATCCTGTAGTGTGGCAGGAATGTGTGACGACCCAAAATTTCCCTCCTACTGGGGTGTTAACTGACGTGTGATGGATCAGTGTTCAATACCAATGCTTTGTGTACGCAGCCAGGTATGAGTTTAAAGCTTATTTTGTACCAGGATGCTTTTGAGGTAGTCAACCCTCTTGGCTCTGCAAAGAAAAAGCACAAGATAGTGGGGGTGTACTTTACACTTGCCAACTTTGAGCCGTTCTGTCAGTCAAGTGTTGATCACCTACAGTTGTTGCTTTTGTGCACAGAGCAAGATCTCAAATCGGGCAAGAGAAATTGTTTTCAAGGATCCTATCAGACTTGAGAGAGCTAGAAGATAATGGGGTCATACTACAGGTCACACTTACACGGGCAACTGTCTTGTGCATCATTGGTGATAGTTTGGGAACCCACGACATTGGTGGTTATGCTGAAAATTTCAGTACTTCTCACTGTTGTAGGTACTGCTTGCCACCCGGAGAGGAAATTGGCAATGTGAGTGTCAGGTTTCTGGTGAGGACAGTTGAGAATTACAAAGAGGCAGTGCAGCTATTACAAGACAGTGAGGCAACAACTGTAAATGGAGTGAAGTTTAACTCACTTTTCAATGGTCTTTAGTATTTTCATGTATGTCAGCCAGGCCGTCCACTATGCATAGGCCATGACTTATTTGAAGGAGTAGTTGCCTATTACCTTTCCATGTACATACAGTACTTTGTGAAAGTAAAGAAATAGATGACTTACCAGCAGCTCATCTGGCAAAACAAACAGTTCAAGTACCTGGGTTCTGATGCTAGTTCTGTTCCTTCAGAAGTCAGTGAACGTGGAATTAAGATTGGTGGGCAGGCGGCTGAAAAATTGGCATTTGTTGAGACACCTGCCCCTCATTATTGGGGACAAAATCAAAGACACCCAGGTATGGCAGCTAGTGATAATGCTAAAGGAAGTAGTTGAGTTAGTCTGTGCCCCCAAGATGTCTGCTGCCCAAGTTAGTTTCCTCCAGGTCCACATTCAAGAATATCTTCAAACAAGGAAACATCTATTTCCCTCTGACAAACTGAAACCAAAGCATCACTGCCTCCTCCACTACCCATCTTTGATCATGAGGCTTCATTTACTTGGGGACATTGAGGTTGAAGAGCAAGCATTCATACTTTAAATGATGTGTGAGGAGGACATAAAAATTCAAAAATGTTTGTCAGACTCTACCAACTACCAGCTGCTTCGGTCCTGCATGAACTCCGGCTCCTTCTTTCCTCTAGTTTGGCAAGTGAGACTCTGCCCTTTACCATGCTTTTAAGTAAAAGTACATACAATATTACAATATTAATGTAATCATAAATTATGGTTAATTACCTGTAATGTTAAGGGTAAAACTTTAAATTACTGCAAATATCTGTAAATTGTAATGTAATGTAAAAGAAACAGTTTGACATTTTTGGGAAATGTATTCTCAGAATGAGGTATCTCATGTCTATGTGGTAAAGGGGACAGACATATCATGTACATTTCCAGGTCCATATTTTTATTTGTGGGCTCTACTGGAATATCTTTGCATGCTTTACAGTTGACAGAACTTTTATTTGTCTTTTACTGATCTTTCATGCAGCTCTTAAACTCCTGTATCTTTAGCCAAGAAACAGTTGTAGCACATAATTCCCCCTGAAACCACAATATGTCACTTTCACATTTCTGATTAACAGTGTGTTGTGTTTCACTTGGTTGATTTGTTTTAATTTAGGCCTTTTATGCATCTTCCACAAATCATGTCATAATTAAGGATACCACAAAATTGATTTCAGGCTTCTCATATAACTCTTTGCTATAAAAGGAATAGCCAGTAATATAAAGTAAATACTCCTTTTAACTGCTAAGTCTAATTGTAGTTGTGGACTTCCTTTTCCTATTCCAATCACTTGCTTTCTGAGCACTGCTGTATGCTATTTGTTTGTGTAATAACTGCTGGTAGCAGGCTAAAAAATAAAAGTAGTGCATTCAACATTTTTTGTAGTAGACTAGAGACAATGCTGAAACCGCACACAGCATGAAACAACATCTACACATCAACAATGTTTATGTGATAGCCTTTGAACAGATGTACTTGCATACATCATGTGCAGTAGCTGCAAGGCTCTTTAAAAAACTAGAGCACACTGCTTTCTCCTTGGCCTAACATACGCTCAACAAAACAAATAAACCTGGAGTATCCTTCAAAACTGGGCAAAACCTTTGAAGTCTTTCAAAGACTGTGGAACTGGACACACTGCAGCCAAAACCATCTTCCAGGCTCATGAGCCTCAAAAACAAGTTACTGGCCTAGACAGCTCCTGGCCTGACACTCGAGAAAGGCTGTTGGTTATTTGTGAGACAAGACTGTTAAATGTTTGTAACCCTGATTCCTGTAAAGCTGGAGCTGGCAGAAGTTTGCAGAGTAACAACAGGAATTTAAAAAAAAAAAAAAAAAAAAGTTTTGACCTGTTATGTGAAGTATTGCAGTGAAAACACTTTGTACTGCTAATGTTAAATAGATAATGAATTAACATGTTCAAAAAGATTTGCTCTTTCTTTTCATTTCTTTGTTAAATCTGTTATGTGTCAATGCTTTCAAATATTTGAAGGATTAGATTGAAAACAGAAAGAAATAACTTGTCAGAAAAGTAAAGTTAGTGTATAGGTTCATGCAACTCACACACTTATGTTTTATGTTTTATTATGTTTAAATTTGACATAATTTAATCAAATCTTATATGGTTCTATGCTAACTTTTTTGACATTGGTTACACTCAGCTTCTTGACTGGTTTCTTGTTTGGCTGTACTTTTTTTCACATATATTCAAATACATATTAGTGAGTTTCACCAACTCAAAATATGCGGAAGTTCACCCAACTCCTTGAAAATGCTTGGAAAATGTTGCCTCATTTTTTTAAAGTTTCATCAAAGTAACGGTTAAAGGTGTGAGAGTGGACACAACAACTGTAAACAAGATGGGGATTTGGTAACTTTTGAAGTGTTGGATTGTGGTGGATTGGATTGCATTTTTTTCCTGAGTTTCTGTTATTTTGACCACCCAGAAAGACATCGTAACTTCCTACAATTAGTTAAGTCATCCAATACAGTTGACCTCATAAAATATGTGTATATGTGCACCCGTACGGCACTTGTACAGGTGAGTATAGCCTATCTGACAACATGGCAGAGCTCTGACATTACTTTACAGAACTAAAGTAATCTTCCATCCAGTGTAGTAACTCTGTGCTGAAGTGGATGTTATGAAGTTGGTAGATTCAGTGATTGATTGTCTTCCAGTGTGACGTTGTGCTTTGACTTGATGGACATCTGTTGTTAAAGTCAAATTTGTCAAAGTCTGAGCTCAGAGTTAGGGCTCAGTAGCCTTCAGTAGACCAGCAGGCATCCACCAACTCCCTCTGTTTCACAAGAAACTGTCCAAGTCTGGATTTATCCTGCTGTGCTGAGTAGCCAGGATCATCCCCTCTGTCAGGGCAGTGACTCCTGTATGCCAAGTGTTGTCAGTGGTAAAAGGAGTTCACTGTCATTCTTCAAGTCTCTGGAGAAAAGAAAGAAAGAGGGAAAGAAAAGGCCTATGCTCAAATTTTACAGAAATGCAACAGGTGTGATATTATCTCCTGGCCTTTTTCCTATGCTCGCGGCGTGGCTCTGGGGATGGTAAAGTCGGTATGTTGGTCTATTGGTCCATTGGTCCATCACTTTGGTCCAGACTGAAATATCTCTACAACCAGCTGTTGGATGGATTGCCATGACATTTTGAACAGACATTTGTGATTACCAGGGAATGAATGGCATTGAATGGGGAAATGGGGAAATTTGACAGAGTGATAACAAGGGTTTCATTGTTTCCATGTACTGTATTGATCATTTATGTGTTAAAGGTCCAGTGTGTAGAATTTAGTGGCATCTAGTGGAACAGACTTGGCAGAAATGGAATATAATATTCATAAGTATGTTTTAATTTATATCTACATAGGGAGAGGGTCCTCTTCCACAGAGCCCACCATGTTGCACCGTCATGTTTCTACAGTAGCCCAGAACGGACAAAACAAACACTGGCTCTAGAGAGGGCCTTTCACGTTTTTTTCGCGAGTTTCCTGGCCACCGTAGGTTCTGCTACACGTTTGGAAGGGGAAGGTGAGGGGAGGTGTATTCAGTTGGTTGCAATCTGCAGCCTCACCACTAGATGCCACTAAATCCTACACACTGGACCTTTAACATCATATATAGCAAATTTGGAGCTTAGGCCTTCAAAAACCATGATATATATCTCCATGTAAAAATGGGAAGTTCATGGTAAATTCAGTCATGACTTTTAATGTACTTTATAAAAGCCTGATTTTATAAAGGTTTCACTATCTTTATTTTGCATGGTTTTTGGCATGGATGGAACTGGGAGAAATTTTGAATACATCCTGATAAAAACTTTGGTTTGTAACCTGTATTTTATTGAGAAAACAATATGTCAGATCCTGTGGGCTTCCTAATCTCTGGTACTGGTTCTGGTACTTAACTGAAGCTATTAGTTGTAGCTGTGTGTGAGTACAAATGATGGGAAACAACTGTTTGGTAAAACCTGTGAACAAAGAACAATGAACCTCTAAGATTCAAAAGATTAAAACACATTTTGATCTACACAGAACCACAAACAATCACATCCAGAGAAAAGAAAAGGAGAGAGTTCCTGGACACGACAGAGGCAGGTTAACCCCTCACACATCCAGTGTTACATATGAATCTAGTAGAGCTTGTGTGTGAAAGTAGCTATTGCACAAATTAGCACTATGAGTACAATGTGTACAGATGACCAGGCTTGCTTTTTTTTTATTATTGATGTGAAAATATATTGTAAAGTTTCAGTTTTTCAAGATACAGGAGCATTTATATGGAAGATTTCAAAGATCTAAATTAACACAAAACAAAGAAATAAATAGAATGCAATAAACATTGTTAAATGTAGGCTATTTCCTTTTTATGTAGGCCTGTTTACTTTAGACAGAACACCCCTTATCACTTACATTGAAAGTGCATTAGGAAGGGATACTTTAATGGTCAGCTGAATCAGACGAATGATTACGGGAAGCACATCCTCTTTCAATGTTAATATGTGCACCAGACAAATTGTTTTAAAGGACGGGTTCACAATGTTTAAGCGCCTGTCTTAAAACAATAGTCAGGAGCCCAAATGAACACTGAAACATGTTTTTCTTGCTGTAATCATTCCTCCTGTTCATACTGGCCATTAGAAGATCTCTTCATAATGCACTGACAATGTAAATGATGGGGGCCAAAATCCACAGTCCTCCTTCTGTGTATCTGAAGCTAATATGAAGCTTCAGTCGTCCAGATTAGTCACATCAAGTAGATATCTTTCAACATTTCAGTCTTTTTAGTGCCAAAGTCCCTCTTTTTGTTACTATACTTCCACTGCAGCTCAACAGAGAAACACAAAGAGGGAATTTGATGCTAAAAAGACTGTAAATGTGTCAGATATCAATTTGATATGACTAACTCAAACTCCTGAAGCCTTCAGTGTTCATATGGACACCTGACTGTTGTTTTAAGACAAACTTGAAAGACTGTGAACCTTTAAAGAAGTGCCTCGCGCTTCGTAAAGTGACCGCGGGACGTCGCCGTTGCGCTCCACCGCGTCCGTTTGTCTGCGGCGGGGGGGGGGGGGGGGGGGTCACGTGACACATCTGTCAGGGGACAGCATGGCGGACATGCATGTGGAGCCTCAAAACAGACTGCATCGATTGTCCAGCTAACCCCGCCGCGAGAAACATCGATACCCCGCGCAGAGCCGGGCCGGCGGTGCCCGAACACACAGCAGCATGGACGAGGAGAACAAACTCCAGTTCCCGTCTCTGCCCGCGACCACGGAGGACCTTCTGGTGAGTCCACAGCAGCCTGCGTTTTAGCCGACATGTCCACTGAGCTAACCTCAACTCTAGCCAGCGAAAATATACACCCAGCAGGGAATTGTGTGTGCTTTGGTGGGCTTACTCCATTAATGTAAATCTGCGAAACACCCTCGTGCCTTTATTCTTTTTTTAAATGTCTGTGTCGATATCTTTTCTTGGCTAATAAACGTTACTGCTCTCTGAGCCAACACTGAGTAGCCTAGCCTCCTAACATTAGCCACGTATGTCCACAAAGTAAACTAGTATTCATTTCTCAAGCTGTCAGGTGGCTGAACCACCTCCAGCAGCTGTCATATCAAAAAAAGCAACTTAGGAGAGTCTCCTTCAGCTTCTAACCTTGCTTTTAAATCCCTCTTTTACAGGACTGGGCTTATCCAATGAGAAGAGAAATGCAGGTTTGTACGAAGAGTCTTGTTTGTTGTTAGAAGTGTTGACAGCAGATCTCTCTCAGTTCCTCTCATGTCTTGTACTTGGCCGTGGTTCATTTCAGATCAATACTGGTAAAAGTATGTATTTCACAATCTCTACCAGCAATAGTGTAATTCTAGTCAAAGCAAATATTTGATCATTTGTAAGTGTATAAGAGAATATGTACAAAAACAGGATCTGCTTCCTATTTGGAAAATGTCTGCGCCATAATTCAAAATAGCTTATCAATATCATGTCATGCTATCATGTTTATTTCTGCTGTCCAAACTAATGATTCCTATCAGATTGTAGTAATGAAAAACTGACATATGTTATTTGATATGAAGTATAACTTCATGAAACATCTGTGTGATTATTTTACATATGATTGTTGCATACATTCACTTCATGGTGATATATACTGTATTTTGTTACATGTTACTCATTAATATATTACGTTCTTGTTAATTTCAACCATATTGCAAAGCTAATTCGGAGACTAAGGTTGTTTACAGGTTTGAGAACCTGATATTTATAGACGCAAATTACACAAACTGACACATTAATTGTTTTTAGTATAGATATTCTGATTGTGCACTGCTACAATGCCACATATACTGGTGAAGACACTGTGTCCATAAAGAGGCTTACTGTCATCCTGAGTTAATCACACTTCATAGGTTTGGGTTAGGGCTGCAACTAAAGCTTATTTTATTATTGATTAATCTGTCGATTATCTTCTAGATTAATTGAATAGTTGTTATAAAATAACAAGAGGTTGATCACTGTTTCAGATGACATGCTCAAATGTTTTGTTTTGTCCTGACCAACAACCCAAGACAGACATTCAGTTTACTGTGATAGAGGACTAAAGAAACCAGAAAATAGTTACATGTAAGAAGCTGGAATCAGAGAATTTGAAGTCATTTAAAAATGACTCAAAATGATTCATCAATTATCAAAATTGTTGGTGATTCATTTAATAGTTGGCAACTAATAGTTTAAGGGACTAATCGTTGTAGCTCTAGTTTGGGTGATTCTTTTGAACAACAGTTAATGTCTCTGTCTGTGCTGTTCCTGATGTTGTATATCTCTATTTTCAGGAGATATTACCGGGACTGTTTTTAGGTCCCTACTCTGCTGCAATGAAAAGCAAGGTAATTTTGTTTACAGAATTTAATCTCTGCCACTGGGAGATAGTGACACAAAGAAGCTAAGAGAAATACATTTTTTCATATATTTCGAGCTCATAATACTTGTTTTTCTTCTCTTTGTCTAGCTGCCAATTCTTGAGAGACAGGGCATAACGCATATTGTGTGTGTCCGCCAAGACATTGAAGCCAATTTTATCAAACCTAATTTCCCCCATACATTTAGGTAAGTGTCATATCTGTGTCACTTGAGCATTTAACATGACGTGCAGGTTACATCGCTGCAATTTTTGTTTGAAGTTTTGTCTGAAAAAGAGAGACTTTTGTGTAAAATAGTGTTGTCTTGCCAACATTTGAACTTGATGTTTTTGCAGATACCTTGTGTTAGATATTGCTGACAATCCAGTGGAAAATATAATAAGATTTTTCCCTTCGGTGAGTTACAAAGTGGGCTTTTTACTTCCTTCTTAGCAGGCTTTGCATTTAACACAAGGTGTGGCATTTCCAGTGTGCCTGATGTACTGTATTGGTTTTTCCTCCTAACAGACTAAAGAATTTATTGATAGCTGCCTAGAAACAGGAGGTAAGGACACATGCAGTTATCATTCTTGTGCTTAGAATATGATGGATAAAAAGTCTTTTAGGTTTCTCAATCTTTTGGTTTGCTCTTTTAGGAAAGGTACTGGTTCACGGTAATGCAGGGATATCTAGAAGGTAAGGGTTGTTTTGTTTTTTTGATATAATTTCATAATTTCACTTTATGCACTGAAAAACATTATGTACTGAATATTAAATCATTATAAGTAACGGTTTCAATTCTTTGATATTGTATCTATAATTTTCCTGAGAAAATTCAGAGACTAGAGCAGCAGAGCACAAATTACAGTGTGATTATAAAACTATTTATTTATTTATTTATTTATTTATTTACTCTTTCAGTGCTGCCTTAGTGATTGCATACCTTATGGAAACATTTGGGATGAAATACAGGTGAGTTTTTTTTCCCCTCACCTCAAATTATTGCTTTCTGTTTTACCTGCAGGAGAAAACCAATATAACTTTTATAATGTGTGATTGTTAAATGAATGACTGATTTAGATGCACATTCCTTTTTTTTCCCTTTTGTGCAGAAGTATCTGACAAGCATGTATGATCTTACATGTTTAGCTTGTTACAAACATACAAAGCTATGTAAAATTCTCAGCTTAACTTTTTTTTTTTTTTTTTTTTTTAAGCATTTGCTACAGCTGAACTGATAATATACAGTAGATGTTACTGTTTGCTGTGTATGTCAGTGGTTGTAATCTTCTGCTATGTTCCAGGGATGCATTCAGCCACGTACAGGAGAGGAGGTTCTGCATTAACCCCAATGTCGGCTTTGTGCATCAGCTACAGGTAAGGTTTACTTAAAATAATCAACATGACAGGCACCCCCATCACTGAAAATAAATGTACTACTAACCTGTTAAACACAATATCCCACCTGAACTCTTTGACCTTAAAATGCTGGGATGTCTCTGTATCACTAACAAGCTGCAGCAAAATCAGCAATATCTGTTCAGTTAGTTACTCTCACCTTTCTCTGCTCAGAGCTTTCCATAAGCTCCGACTGCCAGCCAACTACTCATTTAAGTCCAGCCGGCTACTTTATTATATTCATTTTTGATTCTAATAAAATCATTTTAATGAACAAGTTGCGATTCACTATGCGTTTACATTTACAACCGCTAGCCTCCGCTTCAAAACGATGCAAGCATCTGTCTGTGTCAGTCCCGCCCCCACATGACCTATATGAATGTGTGTGTGTGCGCTCAGCTGAGAGTGTCCTGCCGAGCAGAGAGCGGAGAGTCATCTTCAGTGTTTGACAAATATTAGCAAAATAATTGGTGACAAAACACATTAAGAATTGCGTTGATTGCACAGACGGGACGTCCTCGTTAGCTCCTTTGGAAAACACTGGTGGCAGGAACTTGACGATTGTGTAGTAACTATTAAAAAGTCAACTGATACGCCACACAGGCATTCATGGGCTTAATGACTGAATGAATGAATTATCTTTATTTACATTGCACATTTTGCAGCAGAGCCATCTCTAAGACGCATTGCAAACACACACTAAAACAGGCAATGTTGTCAAAGTAACAGGCCTGTGTCATATGAGGAAAATGTAGGCTGTGCCTCAGCCTCACACTGATGATACGAAGATGACTAGAAGTTGAGCTGATTCAGTAGATTCACATGATTTGAGTCAAGTGATTCAAATGTTTTGTTATTTTAGTTATTTTTGGCATAGGTTTATTTCATAAATTTAAAACCAATACATAGGTTAGATAAGACATGGGATTAAAAACGTTACCCGTTAAAATAACCTTGTTTATTCTCGTTGAATAAGAGTGCATTAATGATTCTAGTAAAACAATACATTAACCATCATTGTGGCATGTCTTGATAAACCTTACAATAAAGGTGTTAATAAATAAATACGGTTTAATGATTCTTAAGTTCTGATCAGTCAGAAATAATTCATATATGTTTACAATCAGGTAGGCAAACTATAATATAAATAAATATGCAGTAATTAAGATCAGTGTATATGATGGAATAGAGGCCTTAGAAAGTGCCAGAAGCCACCAAATTTGGGCTTTAACGGACAAAATCTTTCTCCGGGGGACCAGCCCCCTTACCCTCCTAGCTGGCTAATTTTTCCCACTGGCTGGTTACTTTATATCCTCGTAGAAAGTCCTGTCTGCCTTTGGCAAACAAATGTGGAATGTAGTCTTTCGACAATATTGCAGCAGATCATATGCATGCCTGCGAAGACAAAGGCTGCAGTGTCTGTAGAATGTGTCCTGAAACAGACTCAGGTGATCTGTTATCTTATGTGTTCTCGTTCTCAGTGATCCGCTTCTGGTGTAACACTAAAGAAATTATTTTCCTGTCTTTACTATGCACGTACCACCTCTGCAGTCTTCTTCCAGTGTGGGTCTTTGTCAGCCACATTTAGAAAGCCACTTACTATTTGGACATAGGATAAGTTGTCATCTCTTTTTGATTAGTGTAAATCATGAGACAAGCCTGCGTTTGTGTGCATGTGAAGGCACATTGTTTACATTAAGTATTGCATAAATATTTCATTTTAAAGCTGGTGGTTGTAAATGCTGCATCTTGTTCACAATATCCAGTGTAGATTCATATACTGAGCAAATGGAGATATTCTTGTATTAGCCAGGATGTGTCCCCCACATGTTGGGATTTTTTTGTCATGGTTGACGAAGGATACACTGTCTTTGTTGGGGTTTTTTTTTTGTTTGTTTTGCAACATTTTGTTGTCACATTGACAGCAACACAACTAAAAATGGAGCATTAATTGAAGCAGATGAGGCAAATTGAGGATTGCTGGATATAACAAAAAAGCTACATCATCATTTAATCAGTATAATTTTTTAGAATATGTTGAGGTGGAGTTGGAAGCATAAAGCTGATGCAAAAGATCAGACTGTCACGCTCCAAAACATGTACAGCGATGAACACTCAGTAGCATCACATACTGTGTGCTGTTGACTTTACATTCATGCTTATTTTAACTACTCAATTCTTCTGTTTGTTTCCTAGGAGTATGAAGCGATCTACCTAGCCAAATTGACCATTAAAATGATGTCACCGATGCAGTTGGGCAGGTCCTTCTTACAAGCCGGGATGCCAGGTTTGTAATGTGCCCAGTCCTGCACAGTTACACCTACCTGCTCAGATCACTGGAGCAGCACAAAAAACAATAGCATGCCGAGCCTTCACATGTTTCTCAGCCAGACTCGTTCCACAGCTGGATTTAAGGGTTGACTGACATCATGTTGTTTGGACACTGGATAGGGATGTTGCCCTAGAAGTGATGATCTAACAATAACGTCTCACAGCGTGATGAATGCTTCTAAGTGAAAGACAGAAACAGACGCCAACATTCAGACCCTCGAGGACCAGCTCATTCTCCCCTTGATACTCATTTTGCTCTCCATGAATGTTGATTACATGCAGCAGAGACTATGAAATGTTCCAGAGTTATTAAAGCTGTTTAAAAAATGGTTAGAAGCACTTTGTAGTTTTAGATCATCAGATTTAGTTGTTCTTTGTCCACATTTCTTCACAGGAAGCCGTAAACGGAGCCTGGAGGAAGACGAGGACTTCGGAGCAATGCAGGTCACAGCAGCGCAGAACGGATGAGCTTTGCTGATATTTAGCCGTGTGGCGCAGTGCACTCAATTTTTTTTTTTTTTTTTTTACATTTTTAATAGGATTAAAAATGTAAATATTTGAACTTTTTCTAAGGGGAAGGGATGAGGGTGGGATGGGGAGGGACCACTCATGTCTGAGACATGGAGTTCTGAAGGGTAACGGGCAAATTTGATAACTTTTTTTTTTTTTTTCTTGAGCTGTATGCACTGATGGGAGATTTTTTGCAGTTTTATAGTATTTAAAGCATTTTGCATTTGCAGCGGGACAGTATTGCAATAATGCACTTTCGATACTTGAATTTGTGTGGACGACCAGAAAGGGGCAGTCGGCAAAAGGGAAAGTAGCCAGGACGTCGCCCAGTGGAGGACATAAGAGAAGTAGCTAATGCCTTTATTTTGGGAGTAATAGGATTATGAACTAATATCAAGCTTAATGTTGGATAGTAAGGAATGGAAAAATAACAACTCAATGCATAATAAAAACAAGTCTGACTGAGTCCTGTTGAGCTGTGTGTTTACATCATAATGTAATGCTGCGTTTCACCTTACAGTTTTCTTATCAACATGCTGTTATTATTCAAAGACATTTTACAGTCAGATATATAACAAATCTTTCTGGAGACCTTGCTGTATGTCAGTAACTAAATAAAAACCAGCTGCTGACATGCTCTCTACTAACATATTGTATGATGAGTTTTGGGGACACTCAGCAGGCAGCAAACTATAATATCTCATTTGAAAGGAATGCGCTATCACTGAAAACATAATCATGGAAAGTTACATTAGAATTTATGTAAAAATGCTTCTAGAAATGAAAAATATGGTTCTGATTTGGCTGTTTTGTCCTAAGTAGAGACCTACTCGCCTCCTCAAACCTCACTTCCAGTTGAGCTTGAGGGCCACCTGAGATTCTTGGGCTTCATGAAACTTCAAAAAAAAAGATGTTTTGCCACATATATGACTAGTAAACATGTTCATGCAGTAACTTCCCATTGCTACATTTTCACTTTGTGTTTGTAGAAACACAGTCAAGCAACCACTGTAGATCATAGTGTATTTTATTTGACTATTACATGGAAATAAGTTGCATTAAATAGGTTCCCCTGTTCTCCTGAATAACAGCATAATTTAAAAAACCCAACTACAAAAACTTAAATAAGAATTAACTTACAAAAATCATTTCATACCCATTTTCTATCACAAAATGTTTCCATCCTTCCATCCAAATTTCAACTATCAGCCGGATATAAAACTTTCAGAATCTTTCATAAAATTCCTGACCACTGCTTCACAAAATATAAACTTTTTGTTCACTACAAATGTACATTATAACAGTCTTAGCTTAACAGCGATGCTTCATGTCTTGTATTTGAACTTTCATTGCAATGATCCAGCGACAATACTGTCAGAGAGAAAAGTCTTTCCACCAAAAGGACAGATCAGAAAAATGAAATGAAACCCAAATGAACGTCCTAATCACATTTGAAGAAAAAAAAAAAAAAAAAGCTGCTTATCTTTGGTGACTTGCCCTTGACAATCAATGCAATATGTAAGAATAAGTTTGAATTATTTTCTCTGTGATCTACATTAAATCCTTCAAGCATACTTGCTACTGGAGTAAACTTGAGAATCTGTCACCCTTTTGTAAATTATTTTAATTATTTAGATGCTCCGGAAAAAAATAATTTGGTATCATCTTGATTTCTCAAGCGGTTATATTTACTTCACCTGTAGTCGCCGATATAATTTGTATTTTCTCTGTCAGAACACAGCAGTTGATTAATCCACAATGTAACAAAGTAAGACATTACATTTACAGTGACTGACATTCCTTTCTTCCGATGGTCGGGGAAGAGGATGGCAGAGCTCCACCTTAGTGAGGTAGCCTTGGTTACCAAAGGGGCGGAGGGATTTAAACATATGTATATGTTTACTAAAGTGCTCTGAAATCCGGATGAGTGTACAGGAACTCTTTCACAGATGTAATCCAAACCACAAACTCATCCTTGGCCAGCTCTCCCAATTCTTAAGACACTTTGTCATTGCAAGTTCTGATGTCAGTGGGTGTATAAAGGCGTGGTCCGTCGCCCAAAAACTGGGGTTCAAAACTGCTTTTGGCCTCAGTCGAAGAACCGGCACTGCATGTACGTCTCGTCTGAAGCGGTGTAGCCAAATTTTTGGTAGAAAGCCACGTTTTTGGGTGCACATTCCAGTGTGATTTTATAGCAATTCAGTTTTTTGCTGAGAAGAGTGAGTGTTGAAACTAACCTAAGGGAGGAGAGAGAGAGAAGAGAGAAATCAACACAAATCACAAGAAGTCTCTCCTTCAAATAATTTCATGTCTGCGTTGGGATTTTAGGAGCTTACACAAGGTCCCACTTGTGAGAATTAAAAACGAGCTAAAACAAAATGTCTTTGTTTTAGGCTCACACAGGACTACTCACAGTTTGCCCAGCTGCTTCCCTCTGCACACGTCACTGACTACTACCTCCTCCACCCGGCCTCTCTACAAACAAAACAGAATAAAGAGGGTCTTCATAAGCAATATAATTCATTTCAGTCAATTTCAGTATCAATAAATATATATATTTACCATGCAGTTTCAGAAAATAAAACTTTTTTTTTTGTTTTATGGTGGTGAACTAATAATTACCCAGCCACCTAATAACCACTATATTAATGAGTAACTTCTTTACGGGATTGATCCCATAAGAAAAATGTGGAGAGAAATTACAGTTGCATTCATTGTTAAATACACACAAATTGCCAGCTGGGATGTAATATACCTTGGCACATGAGTGAATGAATTTGTGCTCCGTGATCAATGTGGCTGTGGCAACAATCTGTCCCAGATTTGTATCTTCCACCACCACCACGTAGTAGTCTCCCGTCTTCTTCATATGCTCAAACTTCTCTGAAAGCCAAAAGACAACATGCATGTTTTTAATTATACTGGTTTGTATTTAAAGTTTGTTTTCTGGGGTTCTTTCTCTGAAGTACCTGATGCCTATAAAGGCAACAAGTTTGTAGAATCTCACTTTTGTCTTTTATCAGATTCGCACCATGTAAGCATAACTTACTTATGAACTGCTCTGGTGTGACATCGCCTGTCTGGGTTAGTTGAGATAAAACCTTAAAGAATCCTGGAACACAAAAACAACACAAAAGAGAGTATTTTTTTTCCCTCCATCTCTTCTGAATTCTTGATTTCCCACGAGAGCTTTTGTGGTCATGTTCTTATCTTCGCATTCTATCAAAAACACATGTATTGTAATATGTTGTCCGTCCCGTCTCTAACTCACCCCTGTTGAAGTCGGCCATGTGGAGCGGCCTGAGCACCAGGCCTTCCCCGGGGCTGGAGGGAGAGACGTCAGGAGAGAAGGAGACAGTGTTGCTACTCCAGTCGAGCTCCTGAAGCAGAGAGGGCTCAAAAAGTGGAGTCTCGTCCAGCAGCATTCCACAATCTCTGCCAGAGAAACACGCAAACAGACGGGTAAGTTCACACCCTAAATGAGTGAATGCAAAAATACTGAAAGCATGACACACTGAAAAGATTGTATCCGCACAATGAGTTAATACTGTCGTATCCTCAGCCTGGATTGGAAACGTGTTTGTTCCAGGTCACACAGAACTTTGACCGGACTAATACAAATTAACTTTGTGAAAAGATAATTACTTAACTGCCATATTCCACTGGTTGACATGCAAGGGCACACCCACACACTCCCTTACAATACACAGTGTATTGAGGTGATACGATTCTTAGATCTGATTCTTAAGTATTCATTCATGTTTTGATTTCCATTTCCAGGATATGGTCCATGCCCAAACAGGAGATGTAATGTGAGTGGGTAACATAGCGCTGCTGTTGGTGGCTTTAATACAGGACAGTTTTTACCACTTGAACCTGGCAAGAGTCTGTCTTACATTGTGTTGTTTCCATAGCAGCATAACACAATTACACTTTACTGCTGTCATCATTTCATGATCACCAAGCCACGCAAATAAGAATATAACTGTGTGAAATGGTTTGTTACGCGCCAAGAGGACAGTATTTCCCTGCAGTAACCTTAAACTGCTCATGTTCACTAATCAACTCGCCATGTTTCACCGTCCACATTGTTTTGGCTAACTAACGTTACAACGCTGATATTAGTTTCCGATTAAGGGTTAAAGGAAACATGAATAGTGATGCTTAGTAGCTGCTTCTCTGTTTTTAACCACTTCCACTATGAAGACATCGTAGCAAAAGCCTTAACACCGTTTAAACCCACTTTCAGATTTGTGAAACCTTTATTTTGCCTATGAAAACACAAGAAGTGGCGATTTCACTGCTTTTTTCCCCATCCAGCCCACATTAGACCAGGTCCAGATCAAAAACCACTATACTTAGACTGTCAAATCTGGACTAGATTACTAGATTAAGGTTTCACAAATCTGAATTTGTGCTTTAATGACTCTCTGGAGTTTCCTTGGTTTTCAGATCTGGTCTGGATGGAGAAATATCAGTGAATTCGCCCCTTTTTCTGTTTTCATGGTGGCGTGGTCCGCAGCAATAAGCCCGGACCACGCCACCTACCTGGCATTGCTGCTGGCAAGCCATATCTTTCTACATAGAGTTTGCTTTGATAATGGCCATCAATAAAATAATGTTTCATTTCATTATAAATGTCATTTATATTTAGTTTAGACAGAAAAAGGTTAAGAAGCGCATGCTCAATTGTATAAAATAAATAATAAATAAAAAATATACAGCAATCCCTCTTCACTTGGTCTGGCTCAATTTAAAAGCCATTTTCCATGGGGGTTTAAAATAATATTTATATTTTTCTCAAGTCTGTGACATGTTCTACAGATATAGACATTGAAACTATATAGTGAAAGTTGGCAGTTATGTTGCTGGTATGTCAATATCACTATCAACAGATCATTTTCACGGTCTATTTTTGCTGAGAACCTCACGCAGAGAAAACAGGCTCAACGCTGAAACTCTAATACTGATGGTGGCTGTTGGCTGTCCAGCTATATATATATATATATATATATATATATATATATATATACACATATACATATACACATATACACACACACACACACACACACACACACACACACACACACACAGAGGCAGACACAGACAGAGAGAGGGGTGGGGTGGCTATAGGGTAGCCTAGGCCAATCAAATGTCAAACTGATGAGGTTATTATTTATCCATGAAGATCTACGTGTGATTAGAAAAGAGCAGAGGAGCAGAATCGCTTGCTGACCGGCACGGAGAAATGCGTTTCCGGGCTGCTGCTCGCGCGAGAATTGACGCTTCGCAAAGCTTCCGTTCTGAACATCACTTTTTCATGAGTGAAAGTGGTGAAGGAAAAAAAAACGGAGAATCAGCCGCTAAATATCATTGTTTATGTTTCCTATAACTTTAACTCCGAATTTGAAGCTGACTTCAGAGTCGTGTTAACCGCTGGCGTCACATCTAACGTTAAGTAACCAAGTTAACTATATAACGTCATTTATAAACATCTTACTTTCCTCATGTCTCATGTCTAAAGCTGCATGAGACTACCTTCAGTCACTCAGTCACAAACTTTAGCAGCCCAGCTTGCGTCAGAGCGCTAATTAACTTCATCCACATTAAAAAATTAGCCTGCCATGCTAAGCAGCTAGCCGGCTAACAAAACTACTTACCGGTAAAACACCACACACGAATAGACGGTCCGGCTGAATTCCTAGACTGAGATGACGTATTATAACCACCGGGTTATCTTCTACCTTTCTGTGAGGTTGGGCTACATCATCAGCCTGAACAGCGTGGGTGTTTTCTGCTGCTGTTTCCGCCTGGCAGGACCCTTCAGTGTGACGTGGCAGAGATGCTGGAGGTGAGGGGCGGGGCCCAGTGACGTCAATCAATCGGTCCCCTCTATTTATTGAAAACATATAGAATTGCCTTTATTTTTATCCTTTTTACTGTAATTTTATTAGTAGTATTTGTATTTCCTGTTACAAGACTTTCAATTCACAATGGTTCACATTTTTTACTGTGATGAAATGGAATGTGTTACAATGAATAAAGTTTCAATTTTTAAAAAAAAATCACATTTGTCCCTAAAAACAAAAAAAAAAGCTTGTAAAACACTTTCTGTACTTTATTAAACATTTTTGTCCGCTCTGCTTGTCATTGTAGTGTATGACTTCTGTCTAAAACCTCTGGCTGTGTTGGATGTTTTTGGTGTTACGAATTTTGTTCTGATCTAAATCCATTCCACAATATATCGAGTGTCTGTTTTGTGAAATGTGGATTCTAGCTTATCAGACATATCAGATAATTATTTCCTTCTTATGTTACTCAGTCCAGCACACACACATTTATTGGACTAATAAATTCAAAGGTCGAGAGTACTGGATGTTACCCACTACACATTAGGCAGGGTTCTCTAACATTATTGCACTTTGAGCAGCGTACTCTTTAAATGAGCAGGTCTGCAGCAGTATCTGTTTGGGAAAATATGGGACAGAAGGGTTTTACATCTACAAAAAAAAAACAAAAAAAACACACCAAGCAACAAGAGTCAATGACAGTGTTTTGTTAAAAAGCTGTAGAAGCTCTGTTTATTGAGTGAGTCTTTTGTATTAACATATTTTACAAAAACTAGATTTACAGAAATTATCCATAACTGAACCATTCTTGATTTAGGCACAAAAATACAGGAAAGCTCAGTCCAAAAAGGTATTTCAGTTTTGATTAAATAATGGTTATGAAAGATAAGCCATGAATATGAAAATATATCATGGATATTAAAAGTTGTTAAATAACTGAATGTCAACCTGAAAATGAAAACTGATTTCTTTTTTTTTTTTTTACATTTTGACTAACTGAATTCTAAATCCTATATTGTATCTTCCTACAACACCCCCCAAACAGAGTTTGAGCATTAAAGTAACACACAATAAAGATCACGACACTTCAGCTTTTAGTGGAAGTTTGTGGGCTGCTCTTTGGGATAAAGTGGAAGGAAACAAAAGCACTTGCTAGATTCATGCACATCTCTCCTCGCACTGTAATCAGAAATCAAACACTTACAACACAGTCTCCATCTTTGTGTCCGTTGATATGTCTCAACCAGCTACAGATTCAGTGAAATTTGACAATACCCAAAACGCTTCATGGGCCGGGTCAATGCTGCACATTGCCGTACATTATTGAAATAAGATCTTTGAGCAGAGAATGATTATGTTCCTCGCTGGTGTGATTTTTTCAATTAGCACTCCTCAATGTGAGTAGACAAAGGCCGCACAAATAAAACCACCCTAAAAATTTCACATTAAAATCCTCAGTCGTCCAGGTCAAAGAATATATAGAAGTATTAAGTTGAAAGCAACCAAATCTACTGTTAATACTTGACAATGTTTTGCTTCTCATCCAAGACATTTCGTCATTACTACTGGAATGAGTGGCAAAATGTCTTCAAAACAGTCCAGCGATTCCAGCTGCCGCAAATGTAACTATTTCTATATAGCTTAAACATTTGTAAATGTTGGAAACTGATGACCTAGGACTCCAATACTAACGTATTCTCAGTAGAAAATAATATTTTCTTATTCAGAGAGAACTACTCATGAGCAGAGGGTAATTTAAGAAAAGAGGATGAAACCCACTGAACTTGTACAAAAATACGCCCCCTTTGTTGCCTACACATCTCAAGGGGACTGTATTAGAAAACAAAAACGTACATGCCCATCCCCCCTTGTTAAATAACAAAAAACTGTTTGCAATGGGTGATATTACACACTAAATACAGAACCCACGTGGGTCAAAAACACTTTGTTTGCAGCATTATTTTGATCGAACATTCATGTTTGACAGAAAGGCTGAAAAAATACTAAAGTGACATTCTCTTACTCCAAGGTAAGAAGTAAAAATGTGTTGTCATTTTGCCTACACTTAATTCACAGTTGAAACTCATAAAATATTAACACAAATACATCAGATGAGTTTCTTCATCCACAATAAGGAGCCCCCCCCCATCAGTAAAACAACTGGGGAAAAAAAGTCACATAAAAGGAAAAACAAACAAGGACCCAAATAACTTTATCTAATAACCATACCTTTAAACCCCTCTCATAAAAGACTTGAATCTTCTGAATGCAAAGCATGCTCATTTTTGACAGCCAGTCCCGATCATTGCTTACTCTCTACTGAAGCTGGTGGTTGCAATGTGTGGCACGTAAATAGAGGGCACTGCAATCTTGCATTTCTTGAGTTGCACCCATTGATTTATATAATCCAGGTAGTCAGGCTGGAATCAGTTATACAGTGGCATTCACAATAGCGCCAACTTATTTAGGCAGCCCAAAACAGTCCAAAGGCCATGTTTGCAATGCGTTTTAATTATTGTTTTGAATAGGTGATGACCACTGACTGTACACCAAATGGGGGAAGATTTAAAAAGCTCTGTCGTGCCTCTTGGGATGATGACATGGTAAACTCTTTTGCTGAAGCCAATCTGTGTATCAGGGTGCAGGGTCTTGTTGCAAGCGTCTCTCTGCAGCTGTTGCCATGGTTCTACGTCTCAGCACAGTAGAGTCTAATTCTGGGACCATGTCCTCCTCCAGTCCAGGCAAATCCTCATCCTGATCTTCTGGACTCTTGTTTAGATATCTCCTACAAATAAGCAATGAAAAACATCTAAAAAGGTGCGATCATAGCAACAGAAAGTGATATTGGGAAAACACGCACCCAGAAATTAAAACAGACCACAAAACTGAATTTAAAATATATAAGCAAGACAAAAAACAACTTCTGTTGAATATGAAACATATCGGAGCCCTTTTCCTATTAGGTAGAAAACTCCAACCAGCAGTGTACCCACCTGCGTGCTTGCTGGATCATCTCCTCTTTCCTCTGCTTAAGCATCTTCTGCCTCTCCTCAGCCGACTTAGAGAAGCGGCCACCTCTGACCTCCATGTTGTCTTGCTCACTGAGGCCTTCCTCAGCTGCTCCACTGGGCCCTGCCTGCTCCTCTGCTCCAGGGCTCCCCTGTAAAGGGGAGCGCTCTATGGCCTGAGGAAGGAACACAACCTTAATATCAAAATGACAGATTGTTATCTATCCCAGGTGTAAACCTGGAGGGGATCATTCGTTTGGTCGTGTGTGTGTGTGTGTTTGTGTCCATGTGTGTATCTGTCCGCAGTTAATCTCACATACTACTGGACCCATCAGCCTAAAATTTTCTGTGCACATTTATGACTGTATGCTCAAACACCTCTCGTGATTGCAGTGATTCACAATTTTGAAAAACCCTATTTTATAACACCATTCCTTATGAGCCTATTGTAAAAAAAGCTGAGACTTTCGTCTTTTCAGCAGTCCTCGCCATTTTACAATATGCGTTACGACATAGCAAAAGGCATTTCCGGCTATCAGCTAGGCTAAAAACAAGGCTTACTTAGTCTGTTGCAGGCCACATTCTGGCCTTTGTCATGGCTCAAAAACTGACATCCATAGAAAAGTTGTCATCTTGAACCAGAGCATCTGCAGATTAATTCCATACCCGATATATAATATAATATATAATTATAATTCACTAAAGTTAGGCACAATAAGAGATTAATAAATCCCCATTTTTGTTATTTTCACCGCCATCTTGAATGTAAACACCTGGCGGAGATCTGCACTCTACTGAGTGCACTCTTCTAGTTGCGTTCTGTTTTTTATTTCAATAAAGCCATAAGCACATGATCAACATAAAACACAAAGCAGGAAGTAAAACCCTGACAGAGTAGTTGGAGAATCAAGAGAGCAGAAGTTTTCTGTCTCTCCAAGTATGAATAGTAATTGTGTTACTAAAGCAAGTTTTGACATTTCAAAGGTACCAAGTGAAAAAAACAAAACGCGTAATAAATGAACCCTCGAGTTAACAGACCTGTGCAGGGAAAGGCACCTGGATGCGTCCCTCCAGGATGTTGTCAGTGGTGACCTCCACAGAGCGGGTTAACTGCAGGTCCTGCATTACCAGGTAGGAGGGCACCTGAGGGAACATCTCCTGGATCTGATGGGCCTGATGACATGAAGGTACATCAGAATCAAGGAGAGTAATAGAAAAAAGGATTTAGAGAAAGACAGTTTGAGAAGGAAGAGCAGAACATAATTAGTTCACATAATAAGTTTTATAATACAAGCAGGTCTCAAACATATAGTATTAGTAAATGACGAGTACAAATCTTTTTTGCTTAAATATACTTGCCATCTTCTGTAACTACCAGTTTCTGCTAAATTTCTTGGTTAAATAAAGAGGTTATCACTATGTCAACAAGCATTTACTAGGAATACAAATATATGATGAAGTTAAGAGCATTTGGACCATGATACACACAGGCTATAGTCTGAACAGACACTGTTCCCTCAGACACTGTAAACATAAACTCACCATGGCCATGAGCTGGGAGTTGTTGGCCTGAGCGATCCCTAAGATATTGGTAGTGTGCATCACTTCCACTGAGAAGCTGGGCAGCCAGCTGGCAATACGGGATCCTGTGGGAGAATGCATGGATATCATAATTCATTATCAGAAACAGACTGTGTGTAAGGTAACTCTGCCACTAGATTTGTATTCAGATTTGCGTTTGATAGACTAACCATCAAAGTGAAAGAAGTGGTTGTGTTGGTTGATATGTGGTCTAGCATCTGCAGCAGCTCCTACAGGGCCGATGTTGTCTTCTAAGCCCGCGCCCTGCTGCTGGCCTCTCGTCTGGCTCCCGTCCCCACTAATGTTCAGGGATGTACGACATGTGGGACAGGAAGTGTCCTGCTCTAGCCAGGAGCGCAAACAAGAGCTGGAAACACACACACACACACACACACACACACACACACACACTGTTGTGCTGGTTGTCTCTTACACTGTGACTTTTTTTTTTTTGGAATAAAAACTTGGAGTCTTCTGTAGCCTAACTTGAATTTCAAACAATGAAAGTTGTATTTAAAAAGCTAAGAACTGATTTTTGTAGTCAAGGTTGACCACAAAATATATATAATTTATGCAGAATTTTAGGCAATAGCCAAATGAATTATACTGTATTCAAGCACAGCATGTTTAGCCATCTTGATTCTAGTAAGGAAAGATAAACTTGTACATGACTGAAGAGATGACTACAAGCCACAGGCCAAGGGCACTTCTAAACCTTCTATCCCTGTGTAGACTGAATTATGCATAGAAACAACTCCTGCTGAATGAAAAATCACTCTTTACTTGTGGAAGAGATGACCGCAGGGAAGTTTGCGTGCTGTCAACATGGTATCCCAGCAGATGGCACAATCATCATCATTAGCTGCCAATTCCTCAGCAGTAGCAACAGCAAATCTGCATAAAAAGTTTACAGTATATATAATGATGAAGTAATGATTGGATGGAAAATAGCAGAAAATACAGATCTTTTAGTAAAAACAATAAAAGAACCTCCATTACCTGGCCTCCATGTTGTTGATGACACGAAGGTAGTTCTTGTGTCTGCGAACGCGGCGCTGGACCTCATGGAAAAGATACCGCAGCTGCATGAAGATAACCAAGCTTGCCATGGACAGCCAGATGTTACCAAAAAGCTAATGAGAGAAATATTATGGACAGAAAAGGTGGAAGATTAGGGGAGCGGAAAAACAGTCAGGGACAGACTTCATTCTCGTAACATCACATGCCTGCCCACACCAGTCCACTCTGTGTCTTACCAGCATATGGATATGATGCATGAGGTCCAGAAAGAGCATAGCCAGCTCCATGATGAAGTCTGTGTAGTAGACATAGGTTCCCTTACTCTCCCAAGTCCCTGGATGGTTCAGATCCCACAGGTGGATGGAGTACCTGAGGGGGGAAGCACAGCTCTTTAAAGCCATGAAATACAGGTAAGATTTAGTATGGTGGCTGATGAGGCCCTCATTTTAGAAGAGGATTGGCAAACAAAATAAACGCATGAAACAATATCTATGAGTGCCTCTGCTGATAAGAGCTTTTTCTGCTGTTTGTATAATCCTAACCACTCTCTGTGGGACAAAGGAGCCTTTCACATTGGTGCTAATGAAACCAGAGGAAAACAAATGGCGTTGCTAACATTAGCCCCCGATTCTAAATCTGCAGAGGCGATGTCATCCTTGCTGCTGTGGTGTGTGCACATGCATGAATGCCTTAAGAAGGCTTTAAAGGGACTTACCGCATAATGACATGCCCTGTGCGTACAGTCACCAGCAGACACTGAAGACAAAAGTACACAAATGAACATGATATAATTCTTGCAGTCTAATTTCCATAAAAACCAATGCCAAGTATGACATTACAGTTGTGACTTAAAAATACAATATCTGTACCATGATTGTGTGTTAAAAATTTTAAAATGTGACATTTTGACAGAAAAGCACAGTTGTAACTGAAAACATGAAAGATGATATTTCAATGCCCCAGTAAGCCATATTCATGATTCAACATGCACAATATCAGGACCCTGGAACTGGCACACCTCACAAAACAAATTGAAACCATTCCAGCCCTATTTAACACATTAGCCATTAAATAAAATGACACATCTTTAGGAAATACTAAGAGCTAAGAGAAAATGATATAAAGAGTTTATAATCATCTGTGGTACACACTGGTCAACAAGCTTTTTTTCCACAAAGCAGGCCTCCATTTTTATACAATTGTGGCTCCAGGTTCTCACCTCTGCTGCCATAAAGGAGAGGGTGTGCAAGCCATGAGAAGCTCCCAGCAGACCACAGACCACAGCCAAGCCACAGCAGTCGAGCAGGAGGGAGACCAGCAGACACAGCACTCGCACATGGCTGTTCATGGGAGTGGAGGGGGAGAATGACAGCTGAAAAGGGACAAAATGTTAGTTAGAAGTGGATTGTGCCTCATTCAAAAGTATCTCCGTTTCCTTGTGTCCTAAGGTTTCTGGGGAGTTTTTCTTTGTCTTCTAGGAGAACTTGTGCCGGTTTTCGGATCTGTTGCTCATGTGGCCCTGACTATATACAAATACAGTTGATTATTTGGGAATTTAAAGTGGAATTCCGTAGGCAAATCATTTAGAGCATTAGAGTATTTTCCTTTAATGCTCACCATCTTCAGTGAGAATTATATTTTTCATAATAGAGAAAATCCTGGCATTTAAAGCTCCAGTGTGTAGGATTTAGTGGCATCTAGTGGTGAGGTTGCAGATTGCAACCAACTGAATACCGTTCCCCTCCCCCTCCCCTTCCAAGAGTGTAGGAGAACCTATGGTGGCTGCGACAATCGCAAAAGGTCCTCTCTAGAGCCAGTGTTTGTTTTGTCTGTTCTGGGCTACTGTAGAAACATAGCGGTGCAACATGGCGGACTCCGTGGAAGAGGACCTGCTCCCTATGTAGATATAAAGGGCTCATTCTAAAGGTAACAAAAATACAACGATTCTTATTTTCAGGTGATTATACACTAATTAAAACATACTTATGAATATTATATTCCATTTCTGCTAAGTCCGTTCCACTAGATGTCAATAAATTCTACACACTGGACCTTTAAGGAATACAACTAATCAAACAAGACGACGACAAAATCTAAATGTAGATGTTCATGAAAATTTGACAGCAAACAGCTGAATGAAAAAAAATTAATACATTTAAAGGGGGAATATTGCTTTAAAAAACTCAAAAAAGACTAAATGTGTGTATTTCACAAGAGCACAAACCATTGATGTTCCTACACCTATCCATACTCTAAATGGAAAACTAACTGACACAGTATAGCACTATAAACACTTAAATCTTTGGTTAGACAGCAGATTGTCCTACAAAACTCATGTCAAACATCTTGCTCAAAAAACTAAAAATTCAAATTTGATTCTTGTACCAGAGTTTGTTTCTCTTTTCAAGACAGAAAACATGTTATACAGTCTATTATACTGTCCACATTGGATTATGGCGATATCCTGTATGCTCATGCTGCTGCCACCACCCTTAAACCTCTGGATGCTATCTACTACAGCACCATTCAATTAATTACAGCAGACAGCTATCACACTCACCACTGTGAGTTATTGGAAAAGGTCGGATGGTCGTTACTGACATCTAGAAGGCACCAGCATACCCGTGTCTTCATTTATAAGGCCTTGCTATCTAAGTTGCCGAGTTATTTAACATCCTTAGTTGAGCTCAGAGCTGATAATCATGACACAAGATCACAGAGCAGGTTGGCTTTAAAAGCTCCTGAGGTGGGGAGGCCTGTTTTCCAGTAACATGCACCTTACTACTGGAATGAACTGCAACACAGCTTAAAGTTAGAGAGACTTGTTTCTGTGTCTGTGAGTGTGTATGATGACTGTTTTGTGATTGTGAGGTTATTGAACCGTCTTATTGTGACCCTGTGTGTACATGTAACCTGTTCTCATTTCTCTCTTGCAAAAGAGATCTTGATCTCCATCAGATTTCCTGAATAAATAAAAATAAATGATAAATCTAACCTAATCTAATCTGTAAACCTGCTCACAAACAGGCAGTCATGCACTATCGGCCACTGATAAATAAGAATGTTTCAGTATTGGACTCAGTACCATACTCAAAGGGCACTTTTACTGTAGCAACTGAGAGGAAAACGAGCTTGAACCAAATTTTACACAACCCGTTTAAATCAATAAACTCCTCACACACAACCCCCAAAAACATTCATGTACTAGTAAAACACTGCTTAGGACTGTTAACTAACATTGTCTACAGTGTATAGAATACATTTTAAGACCTTATTACAAACATTAAAACAGCTTAGCTGAAAGGTTTTATCAATTGTATGAAACTTAAATACCACAAAGTTTCCCCACCATACTGGCAACATGCTGAGCCTATCATCTTGAGCAGATTAATCTACATGTGTGATCTTCACCCCAAAGCTAGAACCCACAGAAACAGGAACACATGAAGGAAGACAGCTGGGCTAACACAACTGACAGACTTAAACATAAAAAGAACATGCACACATGCACATCTAAAGTCAAAGCTGAGAGACAGATAGCAGATAAGCAGACAGTTACGCAAACAAACATACAGCCATGTGTGGCGCAAGACATTCACATTCACACGCTAAATGGTAAATATTCTACAGTACAGCGGGCGGAAATGACCTTCTGGTACACTAATGTAGTCAGCATTACATCACCATACCAACTTAGTGTCCATTTTAAATGTCATTGCTTACAAGGAGGTGACTAAATCTGATATTTTGTTTTCCCCAACATGCAAAAACACAATCTGATACAGAGACATGTCAATGTAGCGCCTGAAACTGTATCAGTGGCCTAACATGCCAGAACAAGGTACTATTAATAGATCCAGAGCTAAAAAGAGTACAGTCACTCTCAGACTTTTGGGGAACATTCAGCACACCTTTAAAAAGACCCCTTTATAAAATATGAAGGTGCGTTCATCAGATGTCGTCAAATGCCAGGCTTTTTTCTACCTTGCATTTACTCTCAGTCCTTATAAAAACAAGACAGTTACAAAGAATGAAGGTCTAGACCTATCATGCTTCCTGTGTAACCTAAAAAACAACAGGTTTCATACAAAGTGTCTCACAGCAAATAAACATAGGGGACATTTATTGCAAATGTACAATTTTCCCAAAAAGCTCCAGAGTTATTTGTGTTCATTATAAAGATCCCTGTACCTGCTTAGTGACATACTGGTAATTTCCAATGTCCTCAAAAGTTACTCCAGCTTCATTTCATCTCCTACTTGGATCAACTTACAAATGGTAATGTGGTATTCATTTCATAAGAAACTTGGTATGCTGTTTGGAACTGACATCACTGAAGTAATGTGTGTCCTACTGTAACAACTATGAGCTAAAAGACCTTGGAGGCTCTACAGCAAAAAAGCAAGGAATCTCTAGGTACCCACAAACGGGCTTTTATAAGAGCCTCATGCTCTGTCACTTTGTTTTCTTAAAAAATTACTCAAGCCGATTAATCACTTATCAAAATAGTTGGTGATTAATTTAGTAGTTGACAGCTAATCGATTAATCGTTGCAGCTCTATATGTGTTGATTAGTAGTTGATTAGTTATTATACAACCCATGAAAGATTCTGGACTTTTGTTTTGTACTGTAGGCCGGTCGGTTGGTTGAACCTTTGGTCCAATATCATTAGCAGTTATAGCTATTCTCAGTTGAATTGAGACTATTGAAAATTGTGATGAGAGTACATTCACAACAAAAACAGATTCATAATGCTGATAATTTATTTAATTTGGTTTATTGTCCAGCCCTAGATTACCATGCAAGGTAGTCATTAACAAAAATCATGCTTTGAGGCACAAGAAAATGTAAAAGAAAAAAAAAAAAGTTTATAATACTTACATATTCAAATCTGTCTTTGCAGAGCTGCACCATGAGGTGCAGAAAGACCAGGGCAGAGAACCACAAACACCACATGACCACTTCCTCCACTGTCTGTACGTTCAGTACGCCAAAGATGAAAATGAACTTGTAGAATATGAAGTTCCAAAACTTATCTTTCAGGTGCTGAGAAACAAAAACAGAGAAAAAGAGATGAAGATGATGTTGGGTGGGCTCCAGATGGATATTTAATTTGGGCCTTTTTTGATGGAGGTTAAAATACCCGGGAATAAAAAGTAGATGCATTCATGTTCAGGACTCACCTGCTTCTCACTGACTCTAAGTGGGCCAAACACCACATATTGAATCATTTTAGCAATCAACATTAAAGAGCAGCAGAACGTGTTGACTAACACCTAGGGGAACACAAAAGAATAAAGTGAATAAGTGTTTTTTTTGTTGTTGTTGTAATAACACCATCATTATCATCATCATCATCATCATATCAAGAAATGCAAAGTCCTATATTGAAAGACACTCACCCATACAAAGAGACTGTCAGTGACCAAGTACCACAAGACAGTAGTTGCCAATTCTGTGTTACTAATATCATTGTTTAGATGTTCAAGGTCCACTTCAGAGGGAGCTGGTGTTTCATCAGTTTCCAAGGCCCCAAACCCCGGGTCAGTCACAGTGGTGTAGGCGCTGAAGATGCTGCCAGCAAGCAAAGCCACACTCAGTGCTGTGTACGTCTGCAGGCTGGGCCAGGGAAACCTCTCCAGAAACAGCAGAGGCATTGCACTGTTTACGGTCCACTCCTTAACTTGTGAAAATGGTGTCTGTCCCGATCCAATAACTCACGAAACCTGTTAGGGCAGAAGTTTGTTAGCTAACGTTGGCCAAACTTTACTAATCCCAGCGTAAACATTACGTTACATAGCTAGCGTTAAATATGGAGGTTGTTTACTTGGGTTAATGGCTAATGGTTAATGGCTGTTGTGTGAAATCGTGATGATTTGGAAATGAGTTAGCCAGCTGGGACACGAATTCGGGAGATTTCTAGAGTTTTTTGGTAGTTTCCAAGATGTTAGCCAGTCTACTCTTAGCTCCCAAGCAAAGCTAACTTGACGCTAGCTCGATACAGTTGGCAAAGGTGCAACCAAATTACTCGCGTATTATACTGTTTTTAGCTCAATGTAATGATTAAAATTAACTCAAGAAGGCGAAAACTGCCGGCCACCGACCAAAGTGGGTAGTCCAGCTAACGCTTAATGGAAGTTCACGCCCATAACATTAGCTATTTACCTGGCTAGCGTTATCTAATACTAAGCTAGCTTTCAAGTTAGCTCAGCCGTAGCTAGCCACCGTTAGCCAGCAGTAGACATAAAGCGCGTATTAAACTGTCACTTACAGTTTCCCCAAAATCTCTGTTACACACAATATCCAGCGTCTCTTTTTGTATACAGTGTTGTCTTTTAGTGGTGCTGCATTGACAACATCGTAATTGACAACATCGTCTTGTTTATTTCACCGAAGAGGCAGCAGGCTGGGGGAGGCTTCCTCTGTTGCGCACTGTAACAACGTCATCGTTACAACTTTAAAGTCGTAGTGATTAAAAATATCGTTTAATCGTTTTTCTGCACAGATAACGAACAATACATGCCATAAAATGTCTGTTTTTTCTGAATTAGAGCTTCATGGAAAACTATGTGAGAGACACTGTGATACAATATCAGTGTTTTTAACCAGCTGAGCGTGAATCTTTCCAAACCTGCATCACACTGCCTCCCCTGCTTCTTAAATAAATGTAACCTGCACCTGTAATTGACTGAACTGAATTAGATATACTGACACTGACCTATAAGTTACCTAAAAGGAGACGCCACTTCAGAGGAATATGAAAACTCACACAGCAGAAATATTCTGTTATACTGCACTTGTTGCTGTAGTTGAGTATTATAGGACCAAACTGTGACTTTATCTCCTCTACTGTTGATCAGCTTTCTCCTGCTGCTGCATTTACATTCACAGAGACTCAAAAGCAGGAACTTTGTTCATTGTAATGTACTGTACTACAGTAGTCCAGCAGGAAATATTGCAGGAAAGGCGCAGGTGTTATTAATAATATAAATGGTTTTATTTTTGTTTTCTAGGTCCAGTGCTTTTATGCATGCTGTCTCATTTACTGGGGAAATTGGATGTAGCTATCATTAATGTTGTTAGTTACACCTGTGTTTTGCTGTCATAACCTGTCATTATCTATTGATATCTGTTTTTAAGTGAATCATTTTATTTTGTTTTGATGGACAATGACCTCACTGCTCAGCCTGAAATGATTACATATCTGTGAATCTAACAAATGTGGCTTTTTTGGTGGAGGGGGGGGGGTTCTTTTTTCTTTTTTTTTTCAGAAAAAGAAACATTCCACTGCGATCAATACATGGAGCTGACATACAGCAGTTAAACCATAAACTGTTGACTACTTTTCAGGAGAGACACAAATTGTTCTCCTGAAGAACAGACATCATCACAATGAGAGTGAGAGCATAAACAGCTTCTATGACTTCATCTTTAATTTTTACCAAATTGAATGGGAGTTTCTTCCTCAATTCCATTGTGACTGTGCATATGGAGCGTTTTAAGTAATGACATAAGACAATGGTAGGGAGTGGTCACCCAGTCACTACTGTCTTTGCTATTTTTTATTTATGGTATTTATTTTACAGTGCAATGGAAGGAGCTTATTAGGGAAATAACAATACTTCAAACATTTCCTTACCAACATGGGAATTTAGATGAAAGGAAACAAGGTTAAGACTCATTTAAGTCTATATCATTCAGAAATAAAAGGTAATTGTGAAAGTTAAAGACAATGCAGGATAACATTATCAACATACTGTATATTATATAAAATATTCCGTCCAGCATTTTGGGCTCAGGAGCAGTTCTGACTGTGTCAATCGTGAATACAGGAGATGATAATAATTAACCATTCAAATGGTTGCTATCCATGCAATAGTTGGAGTTCACGAGTCCAAAGTTAAGGTGTACAGTGGTGGAAGAAGTACTCAGATCCTTTACTTAAGTAAAAGTACCAATACAGCAATGTAAAATACTCCATTACAAAAAGTCCTGCATGAAAAATCCTACTTTAGTAAAAGTACATAAGTATTATTAGATGATGTAGTTAAAGTATTGCAGTAAAAGTAGTGGTTTGGTCCCTCTTACTGATATATTATTATATATGACATCATTAGATTATTAATACTGAAGCATCAGTGTGTAAGCAGCATGTTACTGTTGTAGCTGCTGGTGGTGGAGCTAGTTTCAACTACTTTATATACAGTTAGCTAGTTTAATCCAGTGGTTCCCGACCTAGGGGTCGGGCCCCTCCAAAGGGTCACCAGATAAATCTGAGGGGTCGTGAGATGATTAATGGGAGAGGAAAGAAGAAAAAACAAAGTTCTGATACACAAATCTGTTTTCAGTTTGTGGACTTTTCTCTAATCTTTGATTTTTGGTGAAATATTGGATCATTTTTTATTGAAGTGAAACCATGTGAGAAGTTTAGAGCCACTGGTTCATCTTTAAAAAATTGTTGTATTTTTAAAAGCTTGTTATATTATATTATCCATTGTGTCAAATCTTCGTCTGAAAAGTAACTAAATATAAGGAAGTATAAAGTAGCATCAAATGGAAATACTCAAGTAAAGTACACATACCACAAAATGTACTTAAGTACAGCACTTGAGTAAATGTACTTAGTTACTTTCCACCACTGAAGGTGTGTAGGAGTGTTGCTATACATGCAAATGTAAAGGTTGTTTTAAAAATGAGGAACAATAGCTTTGAATACTGCAAATAAACACTCTAAAAATTAGATCGCCCTAGTTTTGGGCACAAGGAGACAATGATTTCTGTGTTCCTTTCACTTCGGCTGGTCTATATCAGTATGTAGTGTGATCAGTCCACTTATTGTCTTCTGTTACACATAATCATGTTTATTTCTTGAGCACAGGTGGCTTGCCTTGACTTGAATACCTCCAGCTGACAAAACAACTTGTCCACTACAAAGAAAGTAATACGCTTAATCAGCTGTTTGCAATAGGTTGATCAGTTTCCTGGGCTTGTCCTTCCCGATAGTGAAGGGCTTATGACACATGCATGAAATCACATATTTGAGTGCTCCTGTGAGAAACCGTCTTCCTGTTCAATTTATCCATAAAGGGAAGTAAAGGCTTGCTTGTACAGCACTTTGTATTTCGCTCTTCATGCAGACACCACTGTCAGTACTCACACCATGAACAACTCAACTGAGATTTCTTCTGTAGAGGATACGGATCTTGATGAGCTTGACGGCTGGACAGCAGTGGCTTGTGTGATCCTGGGCCTGTCCTTCCTGGTTGGGGTTCCTGGGAACCTGCTGGTGATCTGGACTATCCTGAGATACATCAAGCAGCGTTCCCACACTGTAGTGCTCATCCTGCACCTGGCAGCTGCAGACCTGCTGGTCCTCATTACCCTGCCCCTGTGGATCTACTCCCTGGTGAACACCTGGGTGTTTGGAGAGGCGTTCTGCAAGGTCTTAGTGTACATTGTCAATGTGTGCATGTTCAGCAGCATCTTCTTCATCACCCTTATGAGTGTGGAGCGCTTTCTAGCCATTTGTCACCCATTTGTGATGATGCGCTGGAAGATCACAAACATTATGAACCGATGTCTCGTGCTTTTGTGGCTCCTTGCTTTTCTTCTAGGACTGCCTGCTTTACTGATCAAGCATTTGGATGAAACTGATGGAACTGATCAGTGTTTTTCGTGGGAGTATAGCTCTGTGACTCAAGTGGTCACCCTCTTATGCCTGGAGACTTTGGGAGGCTTTCTTGTCCCTTTTATCATTCTTAGTATCTGTTATTGTCTCGTAGCTGCACAGCTCAGAAAAATGCGTTTCAACTCCAAACAGAAATCTGTGGTTCTTGTCCACACTGTGGTGATAGCTTTCACTCTGTGCTGGTTGCCTTACCATATTATCAACATTGCTGATCTGGTTTGCATCCTAGGGACACACACAGAACATGAGTGTGTGCATAAGAGTATTGTCTATAGCTCTGGTGCACTTGTTTTCATTAGCAGTTCAGTGAATCCTGTATTATATGCGTTCTTTGCAAGGAATTTGCAAGGGAGTCTCGAGGAATCCCGATTGGTCAGGCTGTTCCATGAAATGGTCACTCATACTAACAAACTCAGGGAGCTGGTAATACAACATCAGACTGGCCAGAGGGCAGCAAATACACAGGTAGAGCTGATGTCTCACTGTGAAAAAAACAATGAAACAACGCTGATATGAAAATATAAGTTAAATTAACAAAAGGAATAGGGAGGCAAATAAATCTGTTTTATTTTCCCTCAGCTTTACCTCAGTTAATTAATTACAAAAACCTTCATGTTGTAAAATAGTGCTGACAGCAGAGGTTTGGTTATGTGTTGCAATTTGTATCATTCACACACTGTTCCTTCCCACCATTGTCTCAGTTTCACCTTGGCTGTCAGTGCAAAGAAACATATGGGTGTGATTATTATGGTTTTGTTATGTTGATAATAATCTATTGTTGTAATTTAAAATACTGAAAATTGTCAAATGTAATGCTCCGGTATTGTGTATTGTGTTATTTATACGATATAGAGCTGAAACGATTGGATTAATCAATCAGTCAATCTACAGAAAAGTAATCTGTTAATTATTTTGATAATTCATTTATTGTATAAATCATTTTTTTCAAGAAACAGTGCCGAACATTTGATGGTTCCAGCCTCTCACATGTGAGAATTTGCTGCTGTTAATTGTCTTACATTATTTTAAACAACACTTTCTGTTTCTGATAAATTAGGATGGACATTTTTCACTGATTTGTGACCTTTTCTAGACCAAATGATTAATCAAAAAAAATAAATGGCAGATAAATCAATAATGAAAATATATCTTCCATTTTGAGTCAAATACTCAAACACAAATTGGGAATTTTTTTTTTTTTTTTTACAGTATGACTGTCATCATTACAAAATCTTTCACAGTGTCTCCTGGAACAAAGAGTCATTATGTTCTTTAAGGTTCCTAAAACTGCTTCTTCTTCTCTGTGAATTTAGTAAAATCATATTTCATTTTCAGCCATTTTGAGTTTAGAGTACCTTTATGACAAGCATGTTGATGTTTTGTTGTTTTTCCATCTAAAAAATTGTTTGGTAACATTATTGTATCCGTTATGTTCATTCGTTTCTACTTCTTTAACTTATTTGAACTTTTCTCCAAACCACTTGGTTCAATTTTATTAGTCTAAACCATGACCTGAGATGAAAAATTTACTTATGGCGCGTGTATGAATCACCTCCCTGTCTCTGAAATAGCCCTGTGAGGAAACCACGTCTATACTTAAAGGGAAGTGAAGGTTTGCTTGTACAGCACTTTGTTTTTCTTTTCACGCAGACACCACAGTCAGCACATACACTTGCACCATGAACCACTCAGCTGAACTGTCTTTTTCAGAGGAAATGGCCCCTGAGGAGTTTGACGGTGGGACAGCAGTGGCTTGTGTGATCCTGGGCCTGGCCTTCCTGGTTGGGGCTCCGGGGAACCTGCTGGTGATCTGGACTATCCTGAGACACATCAAGCAGCGTTCCCACACTGTGGTGCTCATCCTGCATCTGGCTGCTGCAGACCTGCTGGTCCTCATCACCCTGCCTGTGTGGATATATTCCCTGGCCCACTCATGGGTGTTTGGGGAAGCCTCCTGCAAAGCCATGGTGTTCACAATCTACGCGTGTATGTACAGCAGCGTTTTTCTCATTACTCTCATGAGTGTGGAGCGTTTTGTTGCCGTGCGTTATCCCTTTGCCTCAGCTGACTGGAAGAGAAAAAAAGCACTGAGTAAAGTACTACTGGCCCTGTGGACTGCAGCCTTCTTGTTCAGCATACCTGTCATCCCAACCCAGGTTGTAAGGAATGACTCTGGTGAGGAGCATTGTCTGTACAGGCTGTACACCTCGGTGACCCAGGAGCTGGTGTGTGTGCTGCTCGAGACACTGGTTGGCTACATCTTTCCCTTCTGCATCCTGGTGGTCTGCTACGGCTGCCTGTGCAGCCGGATTGCTCAAATGACCTTCCAGTCCAAGCGCAAGTCTACAGTCCTGATCACCAGTGTGGTGGTGGTGTTTGCCATTTGTTGGACGCCTCATCACATAGGAAATATCCTCTCACTCATCATCCTGGCCATTGAGGACGTCTTCCCTGGAACAGCAAAGAGCATGGAGAGTGTCAGAGACACCATGACCTTCATCGCTGGAGCCATGGTCTTCATCAGCAGCACTGTTAACCCCCTTCTCTACATGTTTGCAGCTCGCTCCTTCCGGAGCTCCCTGCGTGACACCGGCATCCAGAAGCTCTTCCGCCACATCTCCAGTACCTCCCCAGGTGAGGGCAACAGAGAGTTGTCCTTTGTGTCCAAGAGACAAAGCAATCAGACTAACAGTTCTTACTGTGCGTCAAAAGACCCAACGGAAATATAAATAAAAATGTGTAAAAACAACCCATCCTAATACTGAAAATCAATTGTGTATGTGTTTGCATGTACAGTATATTCTTGTGTATAGTGTATATAATGTTTGTTTTTGGTTTTGTTTTGTTTTTTTTGTTTTTTTTGGTCTGAAATGAAGCTCATTTTGTATCAAATTACAACACAGATAAACGGGATGTCAGAGCTTGTCTGTGAGGTATTTGTTCAAATCTGTAAAGTGTTTACTGTGTGGGAAATATATTTATAAATATGTTATTGGTGTAAACTTTATCTACTTTACTTTCACTTTACTTTATACCATATAGTATTGATGAACAGTATGACAAATAATAGTATATACATAAGACATGTCTCCATGAAAAGTTTCTGTAAAAATACAGTTGATGCCAACAAAGTGAATTTATTTGGTTATTGACTCTTCTTTAGATTTTTTTTTATTCCCTGTAAGTGCAGGTACATGATTAGATAGAGCACAGCAGGTAGAAGCCACAACTTAGATTGTATACTATATATAATATATACTGTCATTTCATTGGCTGTCATGATGGAAAAAAGACTTTTTCAATCTTGCTGTCTTTTTCTGTCTTGGGGAACTCCAACAAAACAGTCTTTATATGATTGTGAGTTCATTAAGTTGATTAACAAGAACTGTGTTCCTCTCACTGAATGCAGTTTTTTTTTAAATCTTTTTTTTTAATTCTAAAAAATACTACTATTGTAAAAATGTTTTTCACTCGTGACAAATGGCAAATAACTATGGTAACAATTGTCTTGGTATCACACTACAGGACAACAGTCATGATTTCAACTTCCTCTCAATGTGAAGATTGCAAAATGAAAAGCTGCATGTTCCCTCTGTTGAGTGGCAAAAAGCGGAATCATGTCTTAATGTTTGCCACAGTCTTATAAAACTCAAACCCGCACATTTAAGCAAGAGAGTTTCGTGTCAGCTTATTTGCTGATATTTTTTTTAAAAGTCAGTTAGATATTTGTAAAAGTACTCCCATCACAGCATACTGAGTTCGCCTGTTGCCATGATGACACAAAAGTTGTCCTCAACCAGTTGACACAACCAGTAGATAGCAGTGTCAGCACTGTGTTTTCAGTGTAAATATAATATTCTTATTTCACTTTTCCATTGAATGCCTTAATTCTTATTTTATATATCAAGGTACAAATTCTTTTTTTCACCACTGCCTGGCTTCATATAGCTTACAAACATTTATAACCTGTGTGTTTACACTGAGCATCTGCACTGGAGCCGTTGAGGTTTTAGTGCCATGTTATGCTCAAGAGCACCTGTGGGTGGAACCAAACTCTTCCAGAAGAGTATTTCCATACATTTTGCAAATTTGACCAAATGTTTGATATATTATTTGAATGTATGGCAGCATAGTACAACTATGTATAATTATGTGCCACTTATGTGTATTTATGATACGCTACAATTTCTCAGACATAAGAAGAATTTAAATTTTCACTTGACTCAGTAACATTGACACAACTTTAAACAATCTCAGGCTGACATATATTTTTAACATTCAATAACAATGGCTCATATCCTTGGACGTAGGTCTTAACATACATAGGCAAGACGGTTTAAATGTCCAGCTGTGAACAAAAATCTTAAACATCTGTAATGTTGACATTCTCGTTTGTATATTGTGGTAAAATACTAGGAGATGACTCATTGTGATAATGCTTCAGTCAGAGTATTAAATAAACCCATTGCAGTTCACCTTGTTGGACACTTTGATTGTTGGTGAGTTAGTGAGTGGAAAATTACAGACAGCAAAGGGTGTGACAAAAAATTACGTGTCAGACGAGATCACACAAGAAAGCATAGCTGACTCTGAGACATGCTAGAGCTTTTCTCAGAGAATGAGGAAGCACCGTGTACATGAGAACAGCATCAGCAGTGTGGTATGTGTCAAACATGCCCACTGCCTTTCATAATGAGAATATTCTTAAATATGCTTATGTACTGTTTTAAAGCCACATGCTTTAAAACAGTACTTGAATTAACACATTGTCCTTTATGGTCTGAATGGGTTTTAGGTTTTGTTAAATATTGTTAAATATGTTAAATATATTGAATTATTGTGGCATAGAAAATGAGCCACAAACTTGAAAAGGTCATTTAGATTAGTTTACATCAGTAAAATGCTTACATGAACATGTGCGGCTTGATAACATTATCTCGTAATGCGAATCACCAACTTTCTGTGTTTAAAAAAACTGTAATCCCTTCAAATGTAACCTAATTGTCCTCCAGCTAAAAGACCTAACTAGGATGAAACCTGCCAAGAGAATAACGGAGCCACATATCTTAGCCTGAAGTTCACTGAGAAGTGTTGGATGTCATAACACACTATTTTTGCTTCTACTTCAGGGGAAGAACTGCAAACACGTCATATAATACTAAAAGTAACCACAAGTTTTTACGGGCGCAGTGGTGGATCGCAGTGGCTGCTGCCTCAATTGGACAACTTTAACCAATTACACCTGTTGAAATGAGGACTCACGTTATCAGTTTAGTGCCACAGACAGACAGACAACATGTATAAACATGATGATTAAAGTGATGTCATGAGGATTTTTTCTTTTTGCTATTGTTGTGGTGGTGAAATATCGTTATGTGTCTAGCTTAAGTGCTTCCCAGTGTGTCCTTCACTACTCAGACTGGTTCAGCTGGGAAGAGACACTAGGAATTACGCTTGAGATTGGGGGATTTAAATGAGTGAAGGGAGGTGAAGAGACAAAAACCCTTGCATTCACTAAGCAGAGATGGGAGTGTCAGGCGCAACAAAACATGGTATTCTGGGAACCGGGCCAAAGAGAAAACTCCGTCAGGCCAGTAAGGACCTGTGAAAACTCTAGATTGTATTGTTGTTCCTTTGAAATGCCTTTTTTTCAATATGAAAGCTGCTCCTTTAAAAAAAAACAAAAAAAAAAACATGGAAGATATATTGAATGATCATGTACATGATGATTTCACTGTACCTCCTTTGTTTCTGTCTATACATTGTTTTTATTTGCTCACTTCCCTTCCTTCTTTCATTTCCTTCCAACTCTTACTGAGAAAACTATAGAAAAAAGCAGAAAGCTATAGAAACTTTGCCAGGTAGATGTAATTTAAGGCAAATCCTTTGCATGGCAGCACTATAGCTGCTACAACCTCAAACTCTTGGTGAATATTACTCTTAATGTAGTGCAGGCGTACAATATTTTATGTGCATCATGTCAGTGGTCAGCACTGTTTCCAGCTCCTCTCTACAGCAGAGTGCTTTTAACTATGCAAGAAAGTACCAGTGTGCCAGTTAGCAAACATTTTATTGATTGAACGAAAGGATATAATCAGTGTATTTTCTGCAAGATGTTATTCAAGTAGTAGGAAAACGTTGTTACCAACTCACACATTTATTCTTTAATAGACCTCTGATGTGAAGTTTTCCCTATATGCAAACAAGTTCTGTCAAAAAATATTTACAATGAAAAATAGAAGCTTGAGAAGCAGTTGCACATGCAGTACTAACCTATAGTTTCCATTTCAGCACAAACGTTTTATAATTGTCCCTACTGATGGTGGTCACCATAGCCTATAAACATACAAAAAATATTTTGTGTCAAATGTTAATAATACAGTGAAGAAGATGAAAGAAGACAGTGAAATCACATCACATATGTTCTCTGAGAAAACACTGTGATCCTTTAAATTGTACAGCAGATAAAAACTTGGGACAAGAGGTTTAGGACAGGCAACAAATATTAATAGGTTACACAAATGTCACGTCTCACTCCCATATAACAGTTGAATATAATCAGAAACTCTGATTTAAACTTTTTTTAGAAAATGATGAACACCCTGTCACATTTCCGAAGACCATTATTTGACAGTTTTAATTTCAGCACAGTTGAAGCAATATCAGACTTCTTTGAAAGGAACATAATAAACCTTTTGACAAAATCTCAAAAAAAACAAACATTAATAAGTTGCCACATATCTGCAGATGTCATTGTGGTTGTAATTACTCTTCACTATCATTGTGAATCTGAAATATACAGTATATGCCTCGTGGAGGTATTACAGACCTGGTTTGTGAGACTGCTTGCTGATTCAACCGCCCTAACCAATGAGATTACAGCACCCACCCTAGCGTCCCGCCCTCACCTTTGCAAACCAGCCAATAGGCGACGCCTCTGGGACTCGGAGGCCGAGCCACACAGGTAACTCAGAAAAAAATAGAAAGGGGAGGGAAAAAAAACTCCAGGGCTTGTTATGGAGTTCGTGTGAGAGAAACACGGATTTCCACCCTTCTCTACCAGTTAAACCAGTATCTCTGGATAGAGCACACTCAAGTACTGCAACAGGTAGAGTTTCTGACCGCAAAACTCTTTCGTGGCTCCTCTGAAAATAATCTCCCCCCCTTCTCTCTCTCTCTCTCTCTCTCCCCGTTTACCTCAATTGAGTTTCCAGACCTTTTGTTCGCTCTTCTTATCACTTGGAAAAAGGTGAACCCTCGTGTTATTTTTATTTGAATCTTTGCTTTAATTGTAGTTTTTACCCTTGTGGTCCCTGATGGCTTCGCACAGTGATACTCTGGTGGTGTTCTTTGGGGCAACAGCTGGTGCAAATGGGGGTAAACTGGGTTCGGATGAGAGGGAAATAATTCTCTTGGTGTGGCAAATTGTGGATCTACATGAGAAAAAGGTACGGACCTTTCTGACCCGTTCGTTGTACGGTTTCTTATGTACCTTGTGGCATAGTGTCTACCTGTAGTGCAACAATATGTTTGACATTTAAACCAACATGGTGTGTGCTCTCTGCTGAAACCGTCTGTAGCCTGCTTTTCATGTTAGCTTAGCACCACATCAATTCTCTTGTCTTGTTAGCTCACCTTTTTACAGGTGTGCGACCAATTTTTCTTTTTCTTTTTTTTTTTTTTACAAGCAGGTGAAGGAGTGTAATTTTACCTAATGGAGAACACACACACCTTTTTGGTTTGACATGTCAGCTTCTCGACATAAACAACGCTTTATTGACAATTAAGTGCTCTGTGCAACTACATTGTCAATTGTTTGTTTGACTTTATCAAGAGTTTATTTTCCTGAACGTGGGGGGTTTTAGCATATATAAATGAGCATTTCTTTTTTTTTTTTTCTTTTTTTCACCACGCTCTATTCTGCGCCATGAAATGCTAAATCCCTCCGCAGGTCGGGAAGCTTCACAGATGTCTTGTAAAGCCAGACACTTTGGAGCTGACAGACCAGTGTAAAGAGGAGACAGGGCTGACTCTGGACGACATCATCAAAGCTGAGCCCCTGGACAAAGCTCTGCAACAGGTGAGTCTCTCAGGACATTTAATAATGAGGGTTGATGTCAGTCACCAAGGTGAATCTTTAATTTTTTCCCCCCCACTAAGGTGCCTTTAATTTAAAACAGGCCTTTAAAAAAAAGTTTCAGTTTCACAGAGTTTGAAATCTCTCACTGGGGCTCTTAATTTATACAGTATGAAAACTGCAGCAGCTCATTGGTAACATGATGAGAAATTCAGCAGCTAATTAAATCGAGACAACTTTCAACTGACAGTTTTCGCCCAGAGCGAGATGTGACATGACAAGTCTGACTCGGGTTTAAAGCTGAGGAGTGTCAAATTTCCCTGATGACCTTTAAGAAAAATGGTCTTCCACCTGGTTGGGATATGTCATTGACTTGGCCCTGACAGTTAAACTGTGCTGACAGTTTGTAGAAGCTCAGGAGCCAGGGTGGGTAGAGCCCGGGGCGTATGGAGATAAGGAGTTGTCGCAGGTCTAGTCTTGCCTTGGCCTGATGCACACTGCAGACATCTGGAAGGGGGAATGTTTACCTGGGACCGCACCTCTGTTTTAGGCTGGCGGACAGACAGGAGGGGAGGCTTTCAGATCTTAGGCTTCATCCACAGCAGCTGGTTACAACACTTCTTTATGGCCAAGATGTGAATTTGCTCTCTGGTTTCCACCCTGTTAGTAGGTGTGTTTTGACAAAAGCGCTTATGTTGCCAAACATGTTTTTCAGCCATCCTTGCGAGATTGTTTGCACTGGGTGCACCTTTCCCACCCCTCCAGTATTTTGTAGTTTTAAAAACCTGTCATTATCATGTTGGACCAGTGTGTTAGGGTTGATATTAGTGCTGCTGTGGTCTGAAGGCCATGCATTCATGAGAAGAGGGGTTGGGGTAATCCGTTAAAAATGGGGTTGCTTTCTTTTTAAATTCTTTCTCAGGTTTTATAGCAATGATGCTGCTGTAGTTATGACACTGAAGCAAAAGACTGTTAACATTTCATGAGAATTGAGTCTAAATACTCAAGTATTTTGTGCCTCAAACAGGCCTGGTAAGACTTCAGTTCCACTGGAGGTTAGTTTGTGTGCTGAACCTTCAAATATTAACCCAAGCAATCAGTTTGTTCTTTTCATAGCTTTGTCTTGCCGGTTACTTTCTCTTACTATTCTAAGTCTGTTTTTATCCTTGTTGATGCAGGGAAGAAAAGAAAGAAAATGGCTATTTTATTTATTTATTTATTTTTTTCCAGAGAGTTTGGCTGTTGTTGTTTTTTTAAGGCCATTCCAGCGTATTCAGTGATAGACAGGAAATAAGCAGCTGCCTCTTATTGGTGGGCTTGTATTGACCTGTGTGGCCTGGGCCCCCAAGGGCGTCTGTTTAGTTTTTCTTTGGTGAAAGATTTATAAAGGAAGAGATTAGGGCTTTAACACTAGACTTTCTTGCAATCTGCCAGCTATACTCCATGGTATTGTTATTGTGAATGCGTAATATTCAGTAGGATAAGCTCTTGGTACACATGCAATTCAATGTGTAAATGTTTTGGCAATTTTACACATTTGAAATGGAGCCACTGTCTATTATTTCCATTAAAGTCAGTCAGTCGGCAATCTGCCTAGTCAGAACGTGCTGACATCTTTTTCATGATGCTTTTCCCTTACGCACAAACTGATGCAGAACAAAGTCAGATAACTATAAACATTGACCTATGTGAAATGCTATAAATGAGCTAATTTTAAGTTATACAAGAGATATGAGCATATGATGTTCAGTAAAAACTATTCCATAGTTTGCAGTAGTGCTGCCACCAGTGAGTAGAAAAATAAATAATCTGTCTGGAACAATTATTTCAGGCTTTAACTCGCTTTTAGGAATTTAAAAAAAACCTTGTGTGAACACCAGCAAACCCTCTGTCCACACGCGGAAGAATATGTGAAACAATATTAACATTTTATTTGAGTCACATTCAGTTGAGTCTTCAGACCTACAGCAGGAGGGCTCCATCAGAGCAGATTGATGTGTAATGATGATGGCTATAGACGACATGTGAGTACTTGAGTGTGCGCGTTTTATGACTTCATCCGTGACACTTTTATCACATTATGATGTGCGTACATCACACCTGCAGTGCAGTGTGGGTTGATGGTATGGTAGATGGTATAGGTAGTCAGGCTGTTGCTACACAGGCTGTTGGCTTTGGTTTAGTCTGGGACATTGATGGCATGTCACAGCCTGTGTGGAGTTGCATCTGATGTGAGGATTCGCACACGTTGTTGTTGTTGTTGTTGTGGAACTGTTCTTTTACTCACTATGCTATGTAGGATTTTTTTAAAACCATTTTTTAAAAACCATTTTAGACCAGAGGCCAGAAATGCAGACTTCTGGCTTCTGCTTTGAGTGAAGTTAAACATTTCATGCTTGCTTACAAAAGCAGGCATATTGTGAGATGACTTAATATGATGAATCACATCCTTGGGTGATTCAACCAACCTGGATTTTAAAGGCTATGCCAACAGGCCGCATGAAGATGACGTGCAAAAATCACTTTGATTTGTTTCAACCCAAGCGTATGAGGATGATGATGATGATGGAGTTATTGCAGCTCATCATGAAGGCTCTCCAATCGCTGCTGGGTGTGTCTAAAGATTCCTAAGACCAAACTGTCAAATTAATCCTTCTATAAAAGGAGGATCTTAAAAGAATTTTGATCCTGAATTTTGTGCCTGTCGCTGCAATGTCTATATTTACATAAATACCCGAGACATCAGGTTAAGACAAGAAATTGGAGAATATGCTTACATGCAGTGCAATAACCTGATTACTTTAAAATAACCTTTCCAGGCGTGTCACCATTAACCTTTTAAGTTTATTAAAGATTAATGTTATGCAAGAAAACTTGGAAGTATGTGACACTGAAGCTTAAAGAGATTTTTTTGGAGACTGATGGTGCAGTGAGGGAGCAGGCTCTGCAGTGGGAGACATGTCTTCCTGAATTTTCAGTAACATACTGTGCAAGACTGGTAACTTTTTTCTTTTTTTCCCCCTGTTGGTATGTTTTAGTTTCAGTTTTAGCCAGATGTTTATTTAAGTTGTTTTGGACACAAGGTCACACAGCTATTAATGGTCTTTTCTTTCACCATATCCAACTGTGTGCTTCCTGTGCTTGATCTTGTGATATATGTGATGTCAAAACCTTTTTAGAAACTGGGTTAAACGTACACATGGCCAAAGTTTATTCCACCAGAAAGGGATGGATATCATTTACATGATGGGGCGGCTGTGGCTCAGCAGGTAGAGCGGGTCGTCCACTAATTGGAAGATCGGCGGTTCAATTCACAGCTCTTCCAGTCCGCATGTCGAAGTGTCCTCGGGCAAGATACTGAACCCCAAATTACTCCTGATGGCTGTGCCATCAGTGTGTGAATGTGTGTGTGTGAATGATTAGATTAGATCCTCCTGATGAGTAGGTTGGCACCTTACATAGAAGCCCCTGCCGTGTGTGTGTGTGTGTGTGTGTGTGTGTGTGTGTGTGTGTGTGTGTGTGTGTGAGAATATGACTTGTAGTGTAAAAGCGCTGTGAGTGGTTGGAAGACTAGAAAGACTATATAAGTTCAGTCCATTTAACATGATGTTTGAGAAATTGTGTTGCTGCCAGAGACCAACAATAGTTACTAATAATCAACTTATTTTACCTATAAAAACTAATAATTTAATTGTTGCAAAAATGTTAACCAATCACACGCCATTCTATCCATGTTTATTTTTCCCCAATTTCAAATTCCCACCCTGAATGTAAGCAATGGTACGACTCTCTCTGTGTCACAGACTGTGCTATGGTGGCAGTGTGTGATTTTCAGCTCTAGGTTCCTTGAACAGTTAGGGACTGGCCTGACACTCCCTGCTGCTCTTATCGTTTGTTTCAGCCACCACCCTACCTCACCTCTGCATACAAACAGTCCGGCTCCACTGGAGAGCAAACTCTGATAGGACCATGTTCAAAGGCCACTTCCTCCCCCTCATCTGTGGAAATGCCTTTCATGGGGTATAGTCAGACGATAAGTTGTTTTAAGAGAAACTTTCGTCACTAATATGTGTCAATCCTAAAATAGTTTTGGAGAAACAGATGCTAATTTTGCTTTAAACTAAAATGAATGTATTTTCTACTGTTGGTAACACAACTGGTAATGAGTAGCCAATTTGTGACCGCAGAGCCAAGTGTGTCAGTAAGGCCTGATTAAAAATGTGTGTATCACTGAGTTAAAAGCATTATTTGTTCATTTGATGTTTGTTTAAAACAGTAGTTAGAGCTGTATTTTAATTTTTTCTAGCAGCAAGTTGCAAACATTACAGAAAAAAAAAAAGTATGAGTATGAATTATGGGTGGATACGTGTTGTATGTGACACGTTTCACATTAACCGTCCTTTCATGTAAAGGAACCTGTATTTTTTTTTTTTTCCTTTTTTTCTGTAGACTGTTCTTGAGGTTGGGCTCGATGGCCTGTCGTCTCCACCAATCTCTTGTCAGTTCAAGATTTGTCTTGTGTTCAGCTTGTTTACTCAGTTTAACTTGTGGTTTTTGACACAGAGGAGAAAGGGAGAGGGCGTGTCGCTACCTCTTCCAGAACATTTACTTTTCTCTCAGTAATCCGGCTTTAGTAATTGGGTAAGGTGGAGCTGCATGCACAGCTATGAGCAAACATTAGTCCTGTAATGACTGTAAACATGGCATTGCGCCATGTTGCTATGCTTAAAATGTACCTCTGAATGAATCCATGGAACCATGGAAATTAAAATGATTTTTGGTGTTTATTGTTAGAACAATGAAAGCTTCAGGTATTATTATACTACAATACATTCAAAATGATACAACCCCCCAAAAACAAAACAAAAACACAGTGCATGTCTTGTCTTATTCATTCGAATGAGCGCATTCAACTGGAGGGACTTTAATTTACAATATTGTGTCTTTTTTACTTCATATTTGCTGTCATCTTAAAGGCTTGTATACAGCGTGAACTGGTCGGGCAGTATCTTGATACTATGCTCTGAACAGTTTGTTTGAGCATGTGGTGTATGTTTTTACCAATATTTACCTGTTATTCTTACATGCAATTTATTGTAACATAATCAAGAAGTCATCTACATCTGGTACTAGGATGTCAACCAATGTGGATCCTTTTTATTTATATATGGCCCTGTCAATTAATAACCCCTGTATCAGATCCGGGGCACCACACCTACACTGCAATCTTACTTATTTAATTGCTCTTAGTGTCCACACTGCCTAAAAGTGTTGTTTTTTTTTCCCCTCACCCTTTTTATGTGGGTTATTATGGGTACAGTTCATGCTGCAAAGTACATTTGTACTTAATACTACTGCAGCACACGCAGTAACCTCCTCAGAGTGAGTCTCACATTTCCAAGTGGTTACTTCCAGCATGACAGAAAGCAGTGCTGTCAGTCAAGTCTCTTTCATACATGAAACACAAAAAATTGCCAGGGTTACTTATCTTGCTATGGTAGTGTTTTGGGGGATTTTTTTTTTTTTTTGCTTTCATGATATGTATCCTCTAAGCTCTTTTTTTGTGGCTAACCATTCCTGACAGCTTTGGATATGCTCATGTGAGAGGTGATGCCTGCAGTGCTTCACTGTGTTGTTATATTATCATTGAGTTGCAGTGCAACGCATCCATGTGAAATTTCATATATATATTACCATTCAAACATACCTTGAATAAGAAAGCATGTCAAGTTTTGACTGGTACTGTAATTCTTCCCACAAAGTTTCTTATCATCCCCTGGTTTCATTTCCTGACAGTGTAGCTTGCAATCTCAGATATCAGAGCTTCCCACCAACATGTGAACCTGCGTCTTGTGCGAACGTGTATCTGTATACGTTGCTGCTTTTGTTCTCACTAAAGCTATGGCAAGATTTCTGGGAATTTTATGGGGTAAATTGAGTATTGCTGCTCCTGTTCCCACATGATGACCCACAAAACTGCTGAGACGTTTACTGAGTAAAATAAATGGGACTTGTTTTGTGTGGTATTGATCAGAGTACTGGAATTAATTGCGTAGCTCTGTTTTTCTCACTAATCCACAACAGCACAGATAAGTCAAGATGGCACAGATAAGCACAGAAATTTTCACATAAAGCTCAGTGACCAGTGATTTTATTGGTGTTCAAGGCTTTTTTTTTTTTCTTTTTTTCTTTTGGTCAGGTTGATCATTTTTATTTTTCGCTTTTCTGTCCGTCCACCCCAAATCACCTAAATGTAACCCTGAAGCGTTTGTTCCTTTGTCAGCAGCTGGTTGGTGTTGCCAAATAGCCCTGCACTTCTCTCTGACTGTTGGGGAACATGTCCCAACACGCACCTCTAATACTCTCTCCCTGTCTGAAGATCTGTCATATAGAGCCAGTGGCCATGCGAAACTTCTGCGTTTTGTCAGTCACAGGGATTTAGGTGGTCCCAACATGCAGACGGTCTAATTTTGCCGTCACAGATTGTGACTTTGCAGGTTCAGGGAAAAATAGAGGGGGGGAAAAAAACAAAACATTTACTTTCTGAACTGGCCAATGACACGAGCAAAAGATAGTCTCCATCTTGCATTGTAACATTGAGCAACAAGTGAATACAAGTGCTATTAATGACTTCAGAAAAGTTTTAAAGATTTCAATTTTATGCAAAGTTATCTTGTGGGACCTAGCTATGAGATACTGACTCACCATATCCCAAATACCTTGTATGAACAACAACGACCAAAATAGATTAATTTGATGTTCAGTGTTAACCAACTGGATCGTGATGACAGAAAGATGGGTGGTTGTGGCTGTTAGTGAAAATATAAGTAAGAGAAAGGACAAGTTTGCTTAAGAAGTTAGAATTATAAATTATTAGTCACAGTATATTTAAGAGGCCCAATTCTATGCACAGTACAGCGATCTAAATCAAACCCAGTTATGTGAAAGGGTGGCTAGTACTGCCGATCTCACTGAGAATTAAATGTAGCTCACTCATCTAGAAAGCCAAGAATCTTTTTGACATTTTTCGTACAACTTGCTGGACCAAACTAGTGCAGCACTGTGAGTGAATATTAGACCTGATTTCACTACAGGACTTTTGGTGTCTTTTGTAGCACTAGTGGCCAAAATGATCAAATCCGAAGAAAATGATTTCAAACATTTTCAGAAATGCAGCACTCTGACCTAGGATGTCATTAGCCTCAGTTTGTGTTGATATTGAAGTGATGGCCTCTGTTGACAGTTGTATGCTGCCAACAGGTTGACACAACACAACGAATGGAGCTCATTGTATGTGGTAGTTCTAAAAAAAAAAAAAGTGCTTATGTGGGAGGTGCTGGTATTTAGGTTTGGATGTTGTAGCCATCAGAGTTTACATAAAGTGGAGACGGACAGGTTGGACTCGTATGGGTCGTTCTTCCTCTTATCTGACTGCGTCTGTTGGTCGTGATCCTGATTAGTGGCGTGATCATTCCTCTCCTTTTGTGTGCTCTCTCCCTCACTAGGCAAACACTAAAACCTGTTAAACAAGCCTCGTTCCTGATGAGAAACACACACACACAGACAGTCACAACACCACCTTCACTTGTCTGCCCTTCGATTTCCAGTGTTTCTCTCATTTCTCACATAGTGGATGGTGTTTGCACAACAGATATTTGAACCAGTTTTGACCAATTTTATATTGTCATGTCACAAAATGATTGCAGATTAATGGGAGTGGGGTAACCTTAAATAAATTACCTCATTAGATATATTCGGTATGTTAAGATTGAATATTGATAGTCCTGCTTTTCTGTGATGGGTGAAATGTCTTTGACTGTTAGATACTGTAATAATTTCCATATTTCATTTTTGATCCTTTCTCTCTGTTTTATTATGCAGTTCCAGCAATCGGTGTCATCAGAAGTGAAATGCCTCGGCAGGAGCTCTTACACGCTTTGTGTCAACAGTCCCCTTGTCATTCGACAGGTCCTCCACCCAGAGGCTTCCAAAAAGGTCATTAATGTTCCTTCTTGTTGAGAATTAATGCAAAAGTTTTAAATAGGTAGATGGTTTTTTGCTAATTGCTGAGCACTAGCATGTCATGCTCTGCCTTGAAATACCAGTAACCCCACTAAACCAACCAATTACGGCTTTCATGGCTCCAGTGAGCATGTCTACATCTCTTATGTTAGCGTGTGATAAACACATCCATAACAAGTAACGGATTTCTTTTGAATTTGTGTTCCTGGTTACAGCTCTGACTCTGCTCTTCTGAATTCTCTCTTTTCACCTCTTTGTCTTTTCACCTCTTGTTAGCTTCCTGGTGTATCTGATATCATTATCTGCCGCACTGCCATACTAAATCCTTTGTTTTTTGTCTCTTCCTTTTAGAATCTTGTCCTTCCTGAATGTTTCTTTTCATTTGTGGACGTGACAAAGGAGTTTCACAAATGCTGCCCCAATGCCGGCCCTGTGCAGAAGCTCACAGTCTCCTCCATGCTGGAATGTATCCATTGCTAGTCTGTACATGTTGTGTGACATTCACTTAATCATGTTAATTCTGTATGTCGTAAATCCTCCTTTTAACTATGTATTTTAATGAAGACATATAGTTAAAAGTTTATAGCCATTTCTTTGCCAATTCAGTTCAGGTTTACTGATATAAAAGGATGTAGACACAAAATGCTAACAACAAAAAAAAACATCAAGTAGTACAAAGTTAAAATAACAGACAACTAAAACCGGACGGCGTCCTTAACTGTGCATGCAGATGTTGGTCTTCCTGCCGAGTCAGAGCAGTTGATGGGAGTGAGGGAGGTGAGGAGCATGGTGCAGCTGACACTCTGTATCCTGGCTGAGCCGTACAGTAAGTAACCGCCAGACTTTGTACCTAAAACGACTAGACGTGGAATGCCTACGAGCTTTTGGTCACTGTCAGTAGCTGGCCCTAAACTCTGAACTACCTGTGCAGCGAAAGCAGAAAAATACCCGGCCAATATGATGATCAATGAAGTGGCGTGCACTGTCAGCAGACGCTCGTAGTGTAATGTTAACCTACTTTGACTACCAGATTGTGGGTTTATATAATCAGCACTGTGGCTGTGTCATTGCTGCGTCTGACAACCTGTCTTGCATGTTTTGAACTTTTTGGAAACCCATTTTAACAAGAAAGAACAGTTTATGTACTATATCTACTATCTTATATATTATTTCCAGTTAACTAACTTTAGAAATGTTTACACTTCTACTGGATGTTCTTCAGTTTAACCAGCTCTTGAAAATGTGTGTTAAAAGCAGCCAACCCTCTTGTTGGGCCTTTACCATTAGATGTGTTTGTGCAGTATGGATAGATGACTTGAAGGACGTTACAGTGCAAATAAATCATTATCTGATTCTTTTCATCTTGACTGTTTCAGTCCCCTCTGGCTTTACCCCCTTAATAACAGCCAAGTATGTCTTTGGGTGTGATAAGTAATAGGAATGCAGAGTGCTTGAAGCGTGCTCACTGCTCAAGAAAGGGAACATTGTTTTGAACACATGTAATAATACAATTTTCCTTTTTTTTTTTTTTTTCCTTTTTCAGATCACACTTTTTCCTGTGTTGAAACAGTGAAGTACAAGTTTGATTCTGGCACATGGTATGTATGAACTTTTCAATAGATATACATCTTTGTGTGTGTTCCTGTCACACCTGTTTGCCAGGAGTGTTGTTTACAGACTAACGCCCCTCAGCCGTGTTCAGACCTCAGGGCCCTTAGCATTGATTACAGCAACAAGGAAACCACAAGTGTGTTATTAAAGCTGTCCAACTTTGCCATCAAGCGCTTACCTGGCTATCTAGTAGCAGAGCACCAAATCCTGCCGTTCTCAGACAGCCAAAAGCACATCGCCTTGACAACCCCCTGACATTTAATCATGGGAGTGTGTTACTGTGTTAAGCACTTACTGTGAGTGGCCTCTGTGTCTACAATCTGTGGACAATTTGTTCACATTTAACAAATATGCTACATCTAATGTTATTCTTCTAGTGTCTGTTGAGATGCTTTAAATAATATGTGCTAGTAGTTGTTCCTTTCTCATTACTGTCAGAATTAATGTTTTTCGTTCTCCCCCCTACATGGTGTTTTATGCAGCAGTAAGACAGAGCCAGTGGACAGCGAGACAGTCATCAGAGCGCGGGGGCTTCCATGGCAGTCCTCAGACCAAGACATTGCTCGCTTCTTTAAAGGCCTCAATATTGCCAAGTATGTCGGACTTGATGGGCATTTTCCAACAGCTCTGTCACTCTGTTAAACTTTATTTAGCTTCTGCTGCAGAAGAACATTTTACAAAAGGGATATTGAGAGTGGATTTGTGGCATTTTTGAAACCCCTCGTGTTCTCACTTTTTCATTGCAATTCCAAAGTTTGTTTTGAAATTTTCAATGTTTGTGTCTTGTGTTTAAAGGTACTTGTCATTTTTTTATACATAAGAGTGGAAAAGTCACCTTAGTGGCAGCAGGTGTAATCTTGTTAATATGTCAGATAATCATTTTTGGAGGTTTAAACTGATGCTGGGTGTCCCTGTTGACCCCACTTTCGATAACTAGACTGTCCAGAAGTAGAAGTGTGAATCTGAAGGCAGAGGGGAAGTTTCAGTTTTATACTTGATTGTAGCTCCATGTCCTTATCTGTGCTCATTGCGACGCATGTACCTGTGCACCTGTGTTTCAGAGGTGGCGTTGCCCTGTGTCTCAACGCTCAGGGCAGGAGGAACGGCGAGGCCTTAGTTCGCTTCATCAACTCAGAACACAGGGACCTGGCGCTGGAGCGCCACAAGCATCACATGGGCAGCCGCTACATTGAGGTTAATCTCAGCTCTCATCTCTTCTTGTTCGCTTATAATTGTGATGTGTAGTTTAGTTTTGTTTGTTTTAAATATGCTTAGCTGAACACTAGTCCCCTTTGTAAGTGTGAGTCTGTAAAATGTCTTCAAACTAAACGATCTTAAAGCCTCGTCAGGGCCAGATTACAGTGAACGGTGAAGCTTCAGCAGCATTTCTGATAAAGCATTAAAAGCTATGGCCCAGATGACCTCAGTGCTGTTTTTGGCTGCTGTCTTTTATTTTGTTTATTGGAGTGAAGATCTGGCATTTGTCACTTTCAGTTTAAAAGTTACATCTGTGTGAGTTTATGGCTAAATCCATTCTTTCTTCTTCTCAGGTCTACAAGGCCACAGGAGAGGAATTCCTCAAGATTGCTGGAGGTCAGATTTCAGTTTTTTTTTTTTTTCCTCTCTTTTCTCACTGTGGGTATGAAGTGTCATTGTGAACGGCTTTCTGTTAGTATGTGGTACCCTTTTTATTTCATGGCTTTCCTGCATCTTTGAGGAAAAACAAGACCCTCCCCACATCTGTAAAAAAGCAGCTCTGTAAAAGAAGGCTCTCTCTCCTATTACCTGCGTCTTTGCCTCATCCCAGCGACTCTCCAGCAGCTTATCTTAGACTAATGAAAGACGCTTTGTGAGAAGCTTCCCCCGCTGCCCCCCATCTCTTCCTCACCTTCTCGTGCCCAGCCCAGAGGCCAGTTAGAAAGAGACTTTACTCTTGGCTAACAGCAGCTCACCTGTTCAGTTCAGCCTCGAGCTCCACTCCCCTGTGGGAGAGAGAGCTGATGGCCGGTGAAAGGACCGGCTCAGTGCTGATACGAAGGGGGTGTGAAGAGACAAAGGCAGGGCCTGAGGCCTCTGGACCACAGAGCAGCAGCCAGCAGTAACACAGAACAGAGATAACTGACAAAGAAATACAGTCACTCATAGCAGATAACTTACAGTGGCTGCCAGTCTGACTACGGACTTTGCTCAGATGAGTTAAGATCAATACAGATTGACAGCACATTGGACTTTAAGCAAATAGTTCAAGCAGACAAGACATAGCTGCATTTATCGAGAGAAATCAAAGCAGTTCATAGTAAAAATGTTCACAAATGTGTATTCCAAAACATTTAGTGTACCAAAGGAGGAAAATTAGATGTCATATTGTACAATTTATATTTTCATTTGAGGATTTGTTTGACCTTTTAACATTCAATATAAATAATCAGTATGGGCCCTGAGTGTAGTCTGATTGTAGTGGTAGAAGAAACAGGGACACATTTTCATAGTTCTGCTCAGATAAAGATTATTGGCGGCTAGTCGGTAAAACCGTTTTTTTTGCCTGAGCTGTAACAATCAAACAAAGAGCCACTGAACTTTATATCAACAATGTTGTTTATGACACTCACTAAATGACAGTCATATCATGTGATCAGTAATCAGAATGCAATTCTTTATCTGGCTGGAGATGTTGTTTAATTTGCTGCATCGACTGGATACTTTCTACATACAAAAAGTAAAGTAAGCAAGGGTTAAGTGTGAGAGAGGAGAATACTTTTTGTTTTTACAGTCCCTCTTTGCATGGTCATGTAGGTTTTCATGTCCTTTCAGTTTTTGCAAGTCAAACCTCAAATGGAATCATCTTGAACTATGGTAGTCTAAAGAGGACGTGGTTCAGACGGTCAGTCTGTGCACACATCATTGAGCAAAGCCAGTGTGACACATTTTGGTTGCACACCAGCCATTTCTGCCTGTATGAACACTTTTTGCTGCAGTCTGCTACACTGCTGCCTAACCACTGGATGGTGGCACTATAACATTTATTACTACAATTGTTCGTAACATAATCAAACTTGTTGATACTAGAATAAAAACTTGCCACACAACTGAAAATAGTTTTGGTGCAGACTCATAGTTTGTAGCCAAGAAAAGTCCCAGAATTGCAGCTCTACTGTTCTATTCTATTATCTATTTATTATTTGTTTATATTAGCTGGTTGCAGCCAGGTGTTTGATCGTTGCTGTCCTCTGACACCAGGTACATCCAACGAGGTGGCCCAGTTCCTGTCCAAAGAGAACCAGGTGATTGTCCGTATGCGGGGGTTGCCGTTCACTGCCACACCCCAAGAAGTGCTGGCCTTCCTCGGTCCGGAGAGCCCAGTTACAGATGGTGCCGAGGGTCTGCTATTTGTCAAGTATCCTGACGGACGGCCCACTGGCGACGCCTTTGTGCTCTTCTCTTGTGAAGAATACGCCCAGAACGCCCTGAAGAAGCACAAGCAGATCCTGGGGAGGCGGTATATCGAGCTGTTTCGGAGTACTGCGGCTGAGGTGCAACAGGTAAAATCTTTTAACTGTCTGGGCTAAAAAAAAAAAAGTCTTGGAGCTGTAAGTTTTTTAACAACCACAGATTTCATCAAAAGTGCTTGAGGATTCAAAATGGATGAACTGTAAGAAATCTAGAGGCTAGGGATGTGGTTTGTGGAGCAGGCGGTGGTTCTTTTAAATAAAATAATTGATTTTAAACCCAGATGTTTAGCAGCACTAAGTGTACTGAGTAAGGTGAGTGCTTGGTAGCTAATGCTTTGCTGTGACTGTTCTATACAGACAACAACCAATTCCTCTTTCAGGGGTCAATAAAATGTCGCACATGACTGGATATTTATGTAGATTGGAAACATACAGGTGTGTGTGTGTGTGTGTACGTACTTGCCTGTTTCAAAAGAGCAGTGAGACTTGTTAAAAGAGAGGAACTTGTGGCTTTTGGCTTTTTTATTTGAGACACACATGTGCCCATGTTTTTCTCAGCCAGTAATTTGAGTACTTTTTGATACAAAACGAACTAATCATGATAAAAATCCATGAATTTTATTTATGTATTAAATTTTTTTGCAATTAAGGCTCTTGAGAAATGAAAAGTGAAAAAAGTCCTTTTTCTATTTGTGATACAAATCAGCATGGACTGAGGTCCATAACAGCTGTTTCCCCTGCCAGCAACATTTCCCAACAACTATTTTTATGACAACAGAGAAGTGAGCAAACACGGTATTAGAAATATGTGACGAAACTGTATTTCACAATGCATATGTTTTAATTACCCTGAGAAACTGCTTTCAACTTTTTTCCCTTCTCATTTGATCTTGCAGAAATTATTCTTTACCTGCAGTCAGGCATCTTATTGACACTGCAAAAATTGAGGTTTCCCCTGTGGAGTTTGGTGTCAAATGAACTGACTGTAGGAGATTGCAGATGTATACTAAAAATGAACAGTAATGTGTTTTGGTTCATCATCGCCATTCCTCTTTTGTGTTTGCCAGGTCCTGAACCGCTATATGTCCACCCCGCTGATCTCCACACTGCCCCCTTCACCCATCGTGCCCGTCCCGGTCCTCGCCTCACCTTCCTTCCTTTCATCAGCCAGCAGCACTCGTGACTGTGTCCGTCTCCGTGGTCTGCCCTACACCGCCGGCATTGAAGATATCCTGGAGTTCATGGGAGAGCACACTGTTGATATCAAACCCCACGGAGTCCACATGGTCCTCAACCAACAGGTCAGATTGGTGGGAAGCATATTTACGTGTAAAGCTGCAGGTTTTAAAACTATGATAAATATCATCCGCATTCATTCCATGTGAAATCTCAACTCTGGGAGTATTTGAGGTAACTGTAGGTCTACTGTATGATTCCTGCAGTGCAATATTTATGCCGCCTTTACCGTCCTGTGTTTATCATTTGCTGTCCAGATTTGTTTTGTACACAAATGTGATGCTGTTCAGACTCTCCAGCTACCACATGAACTCAGCATTATAGTTATGATAAAACAAAAAGAAACTGAGTGGTGAAAATACTAAATCCACCTGCCCAAGAACAAGACCAGATCTATGATTTCTGGTGAAGGGCTCGGTTTGGGATTGTATGATAAATACAAAAAATTATCATTTTGTATGTTTTTAATAGACAAAATCTTGTATCTAATGTTTTTTTTAATTATATGTGTTATATCAAGTATTTAATATCTCAATCTGTGACAGATTTTGGTAAAATGTAACTTGATATCCCAGCACTCCCTCTCTTCACCCAATTTTAGCCATCACAGAATTTACAGTGAAAATGTCAGAAAAATGTATTTGTGTTCAACTGTTTGTAATGTCCCTTTTCTTCATCACTTCTTCATCACTCCTCTCTGCAGGGTCGGCCCTCCGGTGATGCCTTCATCCAAATGAAATCACCTGACAGGGCATTTATGGTGTCCCAAAAGTGCCATAAAAAGACGATGAAGGACCGTTACGTGGAGGTGTTCCAGTGCTCCACAGAGGAGATGAGCATCGTCCTGATGGGAGGAACCCTGAACCGCAGCGGACTCTCCCCTCCACCCTGCAAACTGCCCTGTAAGTTAATGAAGCCACCAATTAAGGTTCTTTTCTTTTATGGTGATAATTGAAATTAATCTGTTAAGTTTTACTGTATTTTCTGTCCTTTTTTTACCTGTTAGGACACAGAAATGCTGCCTGATCCAGTATGCAGACAGTCTGGGGGGCATTTTAAGCCTTTATTACTGACAGTAGAGAGAGTAGACAGGAAACAAAGGGGTGAGGGAGAGAGATGGGGTATGACATGTAACAACTGTCTTCTTCTGAAACAAGGATGTCAGTTTCGACTGAATGCAACTCAAACTCTGTACTTTGCTCCATACGGCTCATATCTGCCTGCGGTGCTGGAGATTAGATTGGCGGCCACAAGAGAGCACTTTAATTCCTTTTTAATAGTCATTGATGAACTTTACCTCTTTCATCTCATTAAATAGTTGTCTGAGAAAGGTGTTTTTGCTTTTTTTTTTTTTTTTTAGTGTTACAGTAAAAAAAAAAAATCACCCCGATTAACCTGGAAACACTACGAGGTCAGCAGTGTTGTGTGTCACTGTGTTCCCTGGGTGGTGCTGAGGGTGACCACAGCCGCCCACAGCCTCACACTGATGGTGGCTGTTTGTATGTAAATACATCTATACCATCATTTGTGTTTGTTTACATTGTACATATGACAGCCTGAAGGACACAGTGAGCTTTGTAAATGAAATATCTGGCATGCAGTTTTTTTAAGACTTTCCAGTCAAATGTGTTGTTTTAAAGGGAAAAATCTGTAGGTTTTTTGTTTTCAGCGTTGGTTTTAATTTTATAGTTTTGTCATCGTTCGTATCTGTTATAACATTTAACTCATCAATGTTCTTGGTTGAGACGAATTTTAAGTTATTATTACCTGGACTCTCAGTTGCCTGTATTAAATGTCCATTGAATCTTGCAGAAGTACTTTACAACAGAATCCAATTTTGCAGTAGATTTGATGTTTGTTCACTTTTACTTACAGCTTAGTGTTTTTGGTTTCATTGGGGGTTCGTGCAGAGTTTAACATATTGAAATGGCCATGAAGCATTTTTAAACTATTCATATAGTTCATAATAGACTTCACAGGACTGTGCTTGTGCTGTGAATAGGCATGTTAAATGACCAGATTTTGTCTATCTGCCTCTTCCTGTAGGTCTGTCTCCCCCCACAGCCTACGCTGCGTTCCCCACCCCACCTGCCATTCTCTCCGAGGCTGCCCTCTACCAGCCCCCCCTGCTGGCTGCTCCCAGACCTCATCAGACCACCGCACACAGCCCCGCTCACACTCTGGCTTACTACCCCCCTCAGCCACATCTGTATATGAACATGAACATGAACTACACTGCTTATTACCCCAGGTTAGTGCAGCAGCAGCTACAGTTAACTGCTAGTAAAAGAAATATGACAAAAATTTCAAATTTGCTTTGACTGTTCCTCCTCTTCTTCACACTTCATTCACTTACTCTTTGTCCCCTCCATCTGACATCCTCTCTCTCCAGCCCTCCGGTTTCTCCCTCCACAGTTAGCTACTTTGCAGCTCCACCAGGAGCAGTAGCGGCAGCAGTCGCAGCCCAACCCCACCCTGCTGCAGCCGCCTCTCCTGTGCTGCCCCAACCTGGCGCCCTGGTCAGGATGCAGGGCCTGCCTTACAATACTGGAGTCAAGGACATCCTCAGCTTCTTCCAGGGATACCAGGTCAGTACTTCTATAAGTCTAGAAGCTGCTTTGTATCAGTACATTGGTGTTTGCAGGGATGTAGCGGTCACCCAAAGCATTGATATCAGCCGCTTGATAATGACAGTGAATTTAAATGCTGACCAGGTTAACCGTTGTCAGTGGTTTTAGCTATATTTTGTTGATTGTGAACTCTTCCCGCAGTCTGCAACTCCACATGAAACTTTCTAGTTATTGGACCACTGAACTATTCCCCTGCATCCATTGGTGCTTTTTATTGCAGAATCACACCACAGCAGTATTCAATTAAGGGACATGTGTGCACTTGTGCCCTCCTTCCCCCATCCCCCCTCCATTTTTTTTGCTGCCAGGCCAAATTAGGTGGAGTCCTCTGAAGCAGGTATGAACCCTGACAGGTGTGGCTTCAGACAGAGAGGGAGAGGAGAGGGGTGGGGTTTGAGGTGGAGGGGTTGTTTTGTTTGCACAGAGTTGGGGTTCTGCTTTTGGTCTTTATGGCTCTTGTCATTTAGCACTGCTACAACCCGTATACTATTGTGTGTGTGTGTGTGTGTGTGTGTGTTATCTAAGAAAGTGAGAAAACTTTAGGGGGTAGCCAGCATCAAATTCACAGCAAAAACTTCTATTGTGTTGCAAACCAGAGACATTTACATGCTGAACGATAATTGCACATGTGTGTGTATCAATTTCAAGTCAAGTCAATTTTATTTATATAGCATCAAATCACGACAGTAGTTATCTCGGGGCACTTTTCACATAGAGCAGGTCTAAACTATACTCTTCAATTTACAGAGACCCAATATTCCCCTATGAGCAAGCACTTGGCAACAGCGGCAAGGAAAAACTCCCCTTGAGTGTGTGTGTGTGTGTGTGTGTGTGTGTGTGTGTGTGTGTGTTTGAGAGGGAGAGTGAAGCTGACTCCACTTCTGACTGTTGGCTGAACTACAGTAATTGTATCCTTAATGGAGTGAGTGTGTGTGTTTTCTGGCTGCAGTAGGGTTTCTCACACTGGCCCTGGGTGAGAAAATAATTCCCACACCGGCACTGATGTCCTTTAACCACAGTTTTAACCACACAGCTTAATCACTCTGTGTGATTAAGCATAGCGGTTCCTTTTTTCCCCCCACTTTTATTTCTTCGGTTTTACACAGAATATTTACAGCAACAAGATGGTTGTCACAATCAGTATGCTGTCATGAGGTAATTAGGAAACAGCAGTAACATATTGATGATGATAATATAATGATGATAATAATTATGTTAAATATTACATCAAGAAGGGAGAGGGGAAACAAAAGAAAAAGACGAGGGGGAAAAAAGGAAAATAAAGAAATAAAATAAAAAATAATAGTCAGCGGTATCAGTCAGTAGCACACTGTGCACGCAGCGTTATGCAGAGGTCACATCTCACATTATGTATGCACTGTGTGTGGTTCAAATGAAGCCTGGACAGCGTGTGTGTGTGTGTGTGTGTGTGTGTGTGTGTGTGTGTGTGTCATTGGTTTGGTGCGTTTTTTTGAGAGTGTATACCTCTGCATCTTCTGTGTATCCAAAACTGTGTACTGTCATGTGTAAATCATCACGGAGGCTCCCACCCCTGACTGTCCGTTCATTATTATGCTGTCTGTAGTACGCCCCTGATGAGTACAGCGGCGTGGTTCAGATGAACGAACAGGCCAGGAGTCTGATTCAGCCCAAAGAATGGCTTTGTCTTTAGGGACTCACCCCAAGGTAAGAAGAGCCTCCAGACCAGAGAACCAGAATGGACAGAAAGGGCATTTCCTTGACTATCTTTAAGTTGTTTGGGCCAATGAACTGCCCAGTAAGCACGGAGACGGTGATTTGCAAGATGTCTAGAAGTCAAGTTTAAATTTGGCCAAAATTTCATCGAAGGGTGAAAATATTTCTAAATGTTTAATTATAAATAATTAAAAATGGCATTTCAATGATAGTTTGGGGACATGCTCTACATTAATAATATTTTAACCTCCAAATCACCAATGCAGTGTTTACTGGGTGTTTCACCTCACCAGTACGCCCACTGATGAGTCACCAAATCTCAGAAGTTTTGCCAAGAAAACTTTTTCATTTGGTTATTAATTCATTAGTCAATATATTTGGTTGCTGTTGCAATCCACACATTACAGAAACATTGTAGCTTCCTAAACATGGCCGGCATGAATTTTCAGATTATTGTGTCCACTATGGACAATTTATAGGACTCAAATTGCTGCTGCAGTGTGGAAATGTTTGTTTTATGAGAACTAAGCACTCTAACATAACCCATCACACACATACCTACCAGATTATACATGAACAGGACCAATCTGAACAGGAATGCCCAATCTAGCCATCGCGGTTCTGAGCTCCTGACGCGGCATGTCAGCCTGCCTGCTTCCCAACCGAATCTGCCTCATAACCCTCATAAATCTGTCTGTCCTGGTACGACTGTTAGGAGTGCTGATTCTGGATTCCTGACCGAAGCTTTTGACCAAGTAAATATGCTGTACGCAGAATTTATATCGGAGTCACTTGCTGTTTTTGTGTAGTTATTTCAGTCCTATGAAGTTATTCCTGGCCAAAGCCGTGGTCTCAGTTATAAATGTATCTGCCAGAATTAATGTGGTGCTCCTTTCATTCGTTTATAACTGTAGATTCTGTAGATTATTGTTTCAGTTTTACAGCTTTTACAACAACTGCCTCCTGCAGATAATTTGCATGTGGCATCATTTGACACCTGCTCATGGCAGGAAGTTTGGAGTTGGCAGAACAAGGGTTTTGTTCTAATAATAGAAAGATCTAATGATCAGATACTGTTAAGTTAAAGTGTCAGTTTCAGTGCGTTTTTTTTTTTTTTTTTTTTTAAGCTTTCAGAGTAAAAACTGTAAAAACTTGTAAAGCAATATCAGGAAGATGTCATTAGTATTATTAAACATTCTGTGTTCAACAGCAGGGACAGATGATCATCCCACAGTCTGCAGGTTTTTCATTCAAACCAAGCAACAGTGCACCTGATTTCACTGCCTAAACCTGAACCTGAGGAGGAATTAAACGGTTAATTCACTCAGGTGTCCTGGTTGGAATGAGAGCCTGCAGACTGCTGGCACATGATGGCCCGTCCCTGATCTACAGCAGTGGTGAAAACTATTTGTATGCTTGTCCTCAGACAGAAATGAGACCTTCACAAACCACTGAGCTTTTTAATAGTAATAAAGTGGTATAGAGTTTATTAGAGTATTTTTTTTAAAAAATTTATTCTACATCGTCAGCTATAGAATTTAGTATGATGCAAACATGTTGTCTTGATTTCTGTCCTCTGTTATATTTTACTAAATTAATCGGTAACAATCAATCAAGCACTAAACATGAGATACTTTCACAGTGCTTCTGCTATCATACATATTCATTTAGGATCAATGACGACATACAAGTAGTATTGCAGCATTAGTTGGTCTCGATTCAGCACTCCTGCATTAAATCACTTTCTGACGATCATTTCCAGTGGACAGTATCCTGGCTCGCACCGTCTCCCTCTCTCATGCTCTGAAATGTGATTCTCTAACATAGAAAGGAGTTTACTCGCTTAATCATCGAGTTGTTTCATATCTGCATGTCTTTCTTTTTTTTGTATCAAACTTGATTTTTGATGCAAGACGTGGATGCATGTGAACTAATGGTTAATTAATGTGCCTGCCTTGTGGGTTTCAGATCCTGTGGGAACAGCATGTACTCTGCTTTTTCTCTTCAAGCTCTGCCGATTTAATCTTTTTTTTTTTTTCCCAACCTAACTGGACCAGTTTGATAAGATGAGTTTTCTCATGGCGTCGTTCCTCCTCAGCTTTATGGGCTCCCCCTGGTGTCTTCATAGTGTCACTGCATGAAATGGAAGTGATAATTATTTTCTCCTCTTTGTTTTTGTCCTTTTTTTTTTTTTTCTTTCTTTTTCTGCAGCTCCAGCCAGACGCCGTCCTCGTCTTGTACAACTTCAGTGGCCAGTGCAGCGGCGAGGCCTTGATCACCTTCCCTAGCGAGGAGATGGCCAGGCGGGCCGTAGCCGAGCGCTCCAACCATCCCTTCTACGGCCAGCAGGTCCACTTGGTCTTCTGTAATTGACCACTAGTCCTCCATCTCTCTCCATCTCCCTCGGTTTAACCTCCCACAGGAGAGCACTCGCTTTTCTGAACACACCACTTCAGCAACAACTTTTGCTTTCCCATCGGAGCAGGTTCCAGTACATCCCAGTGCTACATAAAACGGCTACTGAACCTCTACCTCCTCCTTGATCTGCCATAATGCTGGCCCCGACACTCCTGAAGCCGCTTGTTGGAGTTTGGTATTGTCGCTATGTCTGCTTCACCATCCAGCTCCTCAGGTGAAGCAGCTGAAGTCATTCGTGTTGGGCAAATGTTTTCGTGGATGTCTTTCGTAGCACTACTGTGTATCTGCTCTTACTGTAATAGCTGGTTGTTGAGACGAGATGGTGTGGAGCCTGGAAAACCCCCATGTCAGTGGCTCTGCACAGCCACATCTGCATGTATATTTATACACTCTATATACAGTGTGTGTCCCTCACAAAACTGTACAGATGTTCATCCTGAAATGCTTGACGCTGCTTCCACCTTACACAAGCGTTCTTCTGCACATGACTTTTTCTGTATATTTCTGAAGTTTCACTTTTTACCACTACAAGATTTTTTTTTTTTTTTTCCTGCAGAGTTTATAATCCTTTGTGTTAGCGCTATGCAAACACAGCTGTGTGTATGTACATGCACAATGTTTATTGATTTAATGGCCTCCAGCAGTGTCGTGGTGCCATTTAAAAAGAGAAAAAAAAGCCATAAAGACTTAGACTACTGAAAACAAAGAGGCAATTTGAGACTGTTCTCCCCAACTGTCATGGAGTCATTTGAGCTAGCGTTGAGCTACAGGGACTGTTGGTTAAAGAGCAACATCACAGATGTGCCAGTGTACCAGCTGATTTTGTATTTTTGTTTTTCTGTAAAAAGCATTTATGTTTGACGAATGTCATCTGTCTTCAAGCACTACAGATGTATGTATTTCTGCTCTAATCAAAGCTTTAAGGAACCGAGCATCTTTAACAGAGTAGCATAGTCAATTGACTCTATTTTTATTAATCCCGTTTCCTTACGAATTGGAGATTTTGTTAATAAATGTGAAAGACCTGAGGCGTATCCTGATGCCTTTTATAATTATCAACCTCAACTACAGTATCTTCTGTTCTTATTTCCAGACTCTTTACAGTGATCAGTCTGTAGCATGCTTTGATTTCTGCTTTTGAACAGAGTATTGCTTTTCCCGTGACAGGCCTGCTGACAGCTGTCCAAGTTTTTCACCATTACTGTGCCTACACTACCCAGAGTGCAATACTGGCCCAAATAAGGCTAGGTCAACCTCTGGTGGCAGAGGAGATATGTTTCTTTTTTTTTTTCTTTTTTTTTGCAAGTTTGACACTTGTATGAATTTAGAACTGTGTATAAGACTGTAAACAATTAAAAAATGTTGAAAATAAGCCGTGTTTCATTTGGTCTCGGAGAAAGAGATGAGTACATCAATGTAACATGAACTTAAACATCCTGATGTATAGACCATAGTGTCTGTCATCAAGTGCCCTGCTGAGAGGGTTCAGGTGTCGACCATAAGCCACAACATCCCTGGTTCACATGTGGCTGGAAAATGTTGCATGTCATTCGCCATCTCTCCACTGTCATTTATCTAATAAAGGCATAAAATGGACAAAAACATCATTTAAAAAGTTAACAAAGTTAATTAATAATGTCGATAAGCTCTTATGCCCTACATCTGGTCTCCAGAGCCGATGGCTTTTAGTGTGAGTAATCCTAAAAACCAAACATTACATACCAATATCATGATTCATACCATTATTATTACTTATTAGCAGGTGAATTTGGCACCCACACATAAAATGAAAGGCACATTGTCAATGAACACCATCCCAATATTCCTGTATCTCTTTCAAAACATCCTTATATTTATTTATGAAGAGTTATAAAGTTTATAGCGTCCATGAAACAAAAAGCAATCATCATTTATTACTATAGGTATTTTCTACAGAGACCGCAGTATGAACATGCCAAGTAATATTCAGAAAGTTGTCTGTTTTTTTCGAGGGTCATTTGAACAAACACATCCTATTTGCTTCTTAGCATCCTTTGCCTTAAAAAAATTGCTGCTACATCATATACACTTAAACTCTCGTTTAAAGAATACAAAATAACTTGGCTTTCCTTTATGGCACAATTATGTCCAGTGCAACCTCTTTACCTCAGTGTTGATATAGAGACACAGCATGGGCGTATCATACAGCTGATTAAAGATCTCTGTAGGAAGAGTTACAGAGATCAAAGTTCCCAGAGAAGAACTTTACTTAAACAACACAGCACTATGCATTGTTGTCTGTTTACAGGTTTAATTCTACCACTAGGGGGCAGAAAATGATCAACTTTCAAATTCTAAACATTTTATGGCTTTATGATTTTGAATTATATCCATTTCATAAAAGCCAAATTAGCAAAAAAACTGATCCAAATCTGAACTCTACTGTTTGACCTAACCAGTGTCCTTTATACATAGGAATAAAAGAGTTTGTGAAAGAACGTGTGAAGCTGTATTTACAGTACATTTTCTTTGTTATTGTTATGTTAGTCTATTATTTTAAGCCTTCTCAACAGAATTCATATCATGATGGTGTATGAGTGGGAGTTTAAGTGGGTGGTTGGACAGTAAAAAAAGGAGAATAAAAAAGGCGGACGGGAAAGTTGGGAAAGAAAAGGCAGATTTTGTATCAGAAACATGGAAAAAAAAGTGACACAAAGACATGGCTGAGTTTTCTGTTTTATTGATATACACTACTTTAGAGCCTACGGTATGATGCAAGGTATTCCCTTTGAATAATTTCAAAAAGCACTGCAGTCTTAAAAATTACAAAAAATTTTAACATACAAAATATACAAGAAATGACAATACAAGGCTCGGTAAACATCAGCTAAACCTGTATTTCCCTTTTATTTTACAAAACATTTCATATATATGTATATATATATATATATATATACGTATATATATACATATATATTCAACACTCATACATGTCCCCAACCTCTTTTAGGAATGACATCCATTTCAAAGTATCAAAAATAGAGTTGTACAGTCTCTGTTGCTTTGCCATAATGTAAAATGGGAACATATTGTTCGGTCTTTGGTTGTGACTGAAGAAGACGGCAGCCAGAGTTTACTGTGAATGCTGGTTTTGTTTTTTTTTTGTTGACTCAAGTCTTCCAAGCTGCAGAACCAGCTTTATATTCAAAAAGCCATCTCCCTTCTCGCACCCAACCCTCAATGTCCACACTGTGCCCCCCCCCCCCCAAAAAAAACAAACAAAAACAATAATAGTTACTGACTTATGTCTTAGTCATGGACAAAAAAGAAAATTATCAACCCAGAACAGCATACAGACACACTGACAAACTGGTTTCAAACAAGTTAAGGCATCCTAATAGTTTACATAGTGACATGATACTCTCACTATCTGAATGTTTATTTTTTTTTCTTTCCGCTCTGTGAAGTTCATAAGCAATATTACATTTATAATCTCATTTTGTCATATTTAAATGTCATATCTCACATTTGCTGCTGTTACAGTTTGCATAGCCTAAATACATGTGTGCTTCTGTTGTTGAAAATAGGACTCTCAAAATTCCCGTCTTCTGTACAGAATATTTGGTACAAACACCATCCATCCACACACACACACGCACACACAGGCACACACACAGGCACACACACACGCGCACACACACTGAACCTTCTAAGATGCTTGCACTGTGTCCTTGACAAGGCAGATTGGCTGATGGACAAATCCCGGATGCTAACACAAATCAATCAAGCATCTACAACAAGTCTACAGTCTACTTCTATAGGCATCGAGGTCTTTTTTTGTCTTTTTTTTTTTTTCTTCTCATTTTAAAGGCATTAGGCAGAACTTTAATGCATAGCAGAATCATTTTCACCTGGAAACTGACCTAAAACCGTCATAAGCAACACTCCTTCGGCTCTCACATGCAGGAGCATAAGGCAAACAAGCCAATGGAAATCTTCCGACCAGAATGACACAACCAGGCCTGAAAACACTACACCAGGCCAACTTTCCTCGAGACCCTGTTATTGCTGCCATACAGGCACTGCATATCTGTTAGAATAGGACAAATAAATACATCCTCGTCTTTGATTGTGAACAGCAAATATTGATTGTTGCAAACAGGGGATGTGGAAGATCTCGTTACATCCCGATGTTGGGGAGGTTGGGGCAATACATAAGTGCAGCTTAAATGTATAAAATACTTTTTAAAATATTTGTCAGATTATTTCGCATTGTACGTCGCCTAGGCTGGTGGCTCTCAGGAAAATAGAAGGCACACGAGGGCCCCTGGGAGATTTGGGGAGTTATTGCATGAAAATTTGTCTGTCTCTGTGGATCAATAAAAACACTTCTCTGTAACATGGAAATAACGGGGCATCTTTACATATCTTTGAATGAAAATGATCAAGAGGGCTGCCTCAGTCCTGAATCCTGCTCGTCCCACTCGTGTCTAAACCACGGGGATTCACAAAATCACGTCCACGTGACCCAAGTCACACATCTGTTTCCTAAAAAAAAAAAAAAAAAAGTCAAACTCAAAGCCAGCTGTGCAAAAAAAAAAAAAACAACAACAAAAAGCTTTTGCTACCATTCAAAGCTGCTAAATGTTAATAAGGCATTTGTTCAACTTGAAAAGAAGATAAAGAAACACAGGAGAGGGAGCACGAACAGATGAAACAGAGGAGAAAGGAGGAGAGAAGAGAGGGAGTTCATGTACAGATATCTACACGGCTGCAAGGTTACTAAAAGTTGTGGAATGTTGCAGGTTGCAGATCCCAGACCGGCGCCAGAGGAGCGTCTCCTCCCTGCCACGCCGCTGCACTCCAGACCTGAATGGTTTTTAAATTTAAAAGGGGAAAAAAAAAACAAGGAGTGGACAGTGACTTCATCACTGAGCCATGAGCGAAAAAACAGGGGGAGGATGTTTTCACTGTGTTAGCATGACAGGAGAGTTCACTCTATACTTGGATTTTACTGAAAATTTAGATTCTGCTCATCCAGGATGGTTTGATTTGAATTTGGTGAACCTCGTGTTTCGAACATGACCTCAGAGTAGAGAAACAACCGTTCTGAACAGCTCGAGCTACCTGTGAGAGCACTGTGCACTCCTGAGTCTCTCATTCTAACATGTCTCAAGACGTCTTCATTCACAAAGGTCAATGCTGGTGAGAAGGGGGAGGACAATACACTCTGTTGCATTGTCTCCGCTACAAAAAAAAAAAAAGTTATTCGAAACATGAGCGCTCTACACTCACAGAGAGCTGATTGGTCAGGAAGACAGCGGTGCTTTTAAGGGTCACCTATAAGGTTGTGGGTCGCATCTTAACATCTGAGCGCAGGCCTGAGAACTAACAGACAGCTCTGATCGGCGGAGAGAAAGTATCGGCTCCTCGGATCATTTCACACTTGGTGTAACTCAAACATGGCTGCATTCTCCTGCTCGCTTTTTCAGTTAAATCTGCGTGAAGTTGTGAAATCTGTAGCTATATCTCTACACAAGATGTTCAACTTTGGAAAGAGACAAATGCGGGCGTCGTCTTGTCGGGTTGTGTGGGTCTAGCAGGTCCACGTGGCTTTTTACAGAATCAATCAGATCAATCTATATTCTGTCGTCAGACCACAGTCTTGTCTCTTCCTGCCCTCTTGTCGCGTCGCACAGAGGACCAGGACCCGGAGCGGGGTCCGTGACGGAGCCGTAGGGGTGCGGGGCTGGAGGGGACGGCTGGCCTGAGCGAGGGCTGAGCTACGACTGGTTGTGTGCTGACGGAGGACCATGAGCGCTGGGGGACTGGGACATGTCTCTGCCGATGATCTCGTTCACTGTGAGGAGAAAAGCAAATAGAAAAAAAAACACTTATTAGTATTTTTTTCATAATAGAATTCTTGCATCTTTGCTTTGTGACGACACATTTTGTAAAGAAATTAAACTCAGTGGAGATACACGTTTCTGGCCAGCAGAGGGCGTTGTTGTGCCACACTTAAGTTTCTCACAAACCTAAAAGATCAAACTCAAACTGACAGAAGCTCAAGGTGGAAAAACTCAAACAGACTGGTGAACCCAAAGGTCACAGAGTCAGTCTCTGACATGAGACATAATCACTCCTGACAGAACAAATGAGAGAAACTACTCCGTTCACTTCGCGGTGCTAGCTCTGACCTTTGTTTGAGTCCAAGAAATTTCACCACATAGCACTGACTCCTACAACAATCCTGCACGGCCGGGGCCAACCAGCAGTCTGTCCGTTACTTCATTAGAGCTTTAATGGCAGCTGAGGACATTTCCTCAGGCCTGTTAGCGAGGTTTGTAAGCATGGCAAAAAGAGCCGTGTAAAACCAATCCATTGTTAAAAACATGTTGTCAAGCCTGGAGAGGCGTTCAGGCACAGCGAGGTTAATTACTCCAGCGAGTCTGTTAGAGCCTGATTTTAAATAAATAACAGATAGCTCTTTTTCTGCATCGCTTTCTGTTTTCAGCCAGCGTGCGTGATTGTTTTACATCTGCTGCCTCCATTCACTATTCACACGGGGACCACAAGAAACACAGCAGGCAGCTAGTAAAAACTGCAGCCATGAAGTAAATCAAATACTTTGACAAGGTGAGGATGACACAAGGACAGAGAGAGAGAGAGAGAGAGAAAGAGAGAGAGAGAGAGAGAGAGCATGAGAGAAGGAAGATTTTTGTTTGTTTGGAATTCATGGAAAATGTGATGTTAATGGGGGTTTTTCCCGCAGTAGCAACAGCGTTTGTCCCGTGACTTCTTCGCATGCTTTCTGTATGTGTTTTTAAAGGTGACGATGACGGGTCAGAAAGACGGAGAGCAGGAATCAGGCTGGGCAGACTGGTTTGGGTGCAGCAGAGACCTCTGGCCCAGTTTACCGCTGGGAGATTTACGAGCAAGACATGTCGTTGCATGACAGTCAAAATGTTGCTCTTCTGCTCTCCACCTTTCTCTGTCCAGTTGTGCACGTGCACTGTAAAAATCATACATTCCCCCCAGGCTACAATAAACTAATGTATTACTGTAACTCAGTTTTTTTTTTAAAAGGGCAGTGGGGGGGGGGGGGGGGGGGGGGGGTGACTCAATGATGAGCAAAAGAAACCGAGACCTGCTTCATGAGAAAAAACAAAACTTACATTTCTTGAAACGCTTATTAAATATTTAAATGTAATGACACCGAGTGAAATGAACTCTGTAAAATAAAACGAAAAGTTAACCAACACAACCTCAATTTCAGTAAAATATAATAATCTTCATATTCGCCGTGTTGCCTTTAAATCTGCTTCACAATGTCGTCACCTCTTCCTCAAACTACCTGCGTGTTAGCTGCACATTTCGCTGTCATTTCGTTTACAGTCTTTGTCACACTTTTAATTTTGAGCCTCGGTGTACATTCTGTTGTTTTATTTGTGTTTTCTGCTGCTTGCTTTTGTGTCTGGCCACCATCACTCACATCATCCTGTTAGCGTGGGAGGCTCTTCCTTTCCCATGTCAACCATGTTCTCACACACACACACATACACACTCACAGCACCACCACACACTTCTGAGACTACACTGTGACTATCAAAGCAAACATTGCCTTTGTGTATATATATATATATATATATATATATATATATATATATATATATATATATATATATCACACACACACACACACACACACACATATATTTAAACTTTGAGGTATAATATACAACAGTTGGGCCAGTTTATTAATTGTCACATCAGTTCCATCGGTGAAATAAAACTGTGATGGAGGACTACAGATTTTCTTTCAAAGGGCACGACCGGACTAGAAGAGCAACTAACTATATTGACATTAAAAAGAAAAAGCATATGCCAGACTTCACACTCAACACGTATGCTCTAAGTCAAACACCACATAGTAGTTCACCGGCCTCCTGCACAGCTGAAATGTTGCGTGGTAAACTGTGAAGCTTTGTTGATTGATGGGAGTGAATCTGCTCTAACACCACAGGAATATGAGCAACATAGTGCGAAGTACGACAGACCGACATCAAGTGGGCGTCTGCAGAAACATATTACTTTCCGCTGTACTGATTAGATTGTTGCAGAGGCACAACATTAACCTATCAACTGATGAATAAGTCAGGAGAGCTACCGAGGGCGATGTGCATAGAACAATCTAAAAAAAAACATGACTTTATCGAGTGCAACATTAGACTGATTCCTCGCAATATGATTCAATCGCTTTTCTCATTAAAAAAGGTGCCGGAAGAGGTTTCCCAATTTGACAGAAACATTTTTTTTTTTTTTTTTTTTGTGAGGCTTCACTCTCGATATTACAGCTGCGCTTCATGTAAATTTGAACGATCTGATTTGGGGCCATGTGAAGGAGAAAAAAAAAAAAGAACTTTCAAAGTGAATTTCAATCTCAGTCTCAGAACGGCCTTAAAACCTGAAGTCACAAATAGACGCTCATATATTTTTCCATCACATTTTCAGCTGTTCCATCAGAGGAGAGTTGTTCTTTGTTTTCCTTCTCGTTTTCGTAAGAAATGTCGGAATGTGCTGACTATAAACTGCACATTTACAAGATAAACGTCAACGTTTCTCTCGAAGGGGAAAAAAAGTTAAAACCACAGAACAAGTTTTGATCAGTGGACAAAAAAAAAAAAAGAAAAAGAAAAAGGGATCGTTACAAATATTTTCCACAACAGAAGGATTGTTTGCTCATATCAATGTTCAATAGATAACCTGTGCTTCAGATACAATCATTCAATTTAAAATGGAGCTCCACACATCAATGATCCAGAAGTGAAAGAGAGGTTTGAGTCGAGCACGGCCTCTGACGAGTTTCATTTGCTGATAGTGTTTTCTCAGATTTACTGTTATAGTTCATGACAGCGCAGCAGAAAGATGATTCAGTGCTGCCTGTTGTAGTAAGAGTGGCCCTAAATGGCTCAGCCGGAGGGAGATCCTCTGCAGATGACTGGGAGGGGGGCTCCCTAGTCAAAATATACATCTGCAGTCAGCCGACTGTTACTACTACTGCTGCTGCTGCTACTCTCAGGTAGGCTTACATCAGATAGCCCCGTGTGTGCTAATGGCTTCTAATGCTTCCTGTACTTACACTTTTTGAAAAGGGAAATTAAAAAACACAGTTAATTAAAAGAGTATACGCCTACTGAGTTGCTACATTCACTTTCATTTGAAACCATTCATTTCTGCACAATCAAAATCAGTTCAACTTTAAGTAGAAATATCAGCTCCTCTCCTCATATACATCAACTATGCTGCATGACTTAAAAGTATTCTGCATCCATCCGTCAGTGCTGCTGTGCTTTAAATGTTTTTCTGAACATTTCGTTCATCACACTTGTTAATCCCCATTATAAGGACCGTGCTTCTTCACGTATCAGAAGAAGAATGAGACATTGTCATATGGTAATGTACTTTCTGTCTGCCAGAGGAACCTTTGCCTCTCTGTGCAGGGGAACAAGGGGAAGGTTTAAAACTAGGTCGGTTACAGTCATTTGTTGAGTTAAGCACCGCTGTTGATGGCAGAAGCCATCAGAAAGAGTCAAGCACTAACCAGGGGGGTTCAGATTGATCTCACTCAAATGTGCCAGAGGGAGATATAACCCATCACGCCCTTCAAAAAAAATATCAAAATTTGGCAAGAAAATGTCACAGTCACAGTTTTTAGTAGCTTTTCAAAAGAAATGGTTACACTAGAGACGCAACTGTTAACAAATTTAACATATGTTGAATAAAAATGGAGTCAGGATTCATTCATTTCCCCAAACTTTCCCCCGACGAGAGACCACATGCTGTCCAGCAGGAGACCACTGGGATGGGGTAATCTCGCGTCTCTGCTTCTAAAGTGCATGTGAAAGGAGCTATATTGAAGAGATTTCCATAATACAAAACAGAAGTGAAATAGGCAGATGGACATTCAGTACGATAAACATGTCTACCGTCGAAATGGAAAATGGGTAATTATCATAACCCTCTGTGACACATTCAAAAAAGTTCCCTGACCCAGGCATAAAAAACATTTCTCTGGCAGAGCAGCTCAAGCAAATAACTCAAAGATTGACTGAATCTTCGGTCCAGCAAATGAAGACAACATGCCACAATGGAAAACATTTGTGCAAAGGGAACAGAAAGAGGCAAGACTTGGTTTGCCTGCAAAAGGGAATATCAAAGCACAGAGTTTCCACTTGCAGGGCCCTGTAATGACAAGCGCACATCTTTACAAAGCCCCGGCTATGAGAGAAAAACATGAAGTAAAAATACACTGAGCGATCGCACACATAGGAAATAGATGGTCAGTTGATGGAACTTGTATTGAAATCTTCCATATCAGCTCAGTAAAGCTCTCTGCTTCACTACTTTATCACTGCTGCTGCTGCTGCTGCTGCTCTTTTCTGTTTTATTTTAATTTCACTTGAGGAGTCAGTGAATGAGCGTGTGTGAGTGTGGGTGCAGAGTGCACCGGAGAAGCTCGTTAAAAAGTCAGTTTCTCAAAGTCACTCATCTCTGTGAATCATCGGTGGATTTCCCATTTGATTTGACGGTAAGTGATTCACAAGACTCCCTCCTGCCTTTGATCCGGGGCCACAGAGTAGCGGCTCCTCTCAGCAGATGACCACAGGACCAGGCTTCATGAAGGAAACCACTGGAGCCTAAATGGTCTCTGGGGAAGATCAACAAAACCCACTATAATAGTAGTGACTGTAGGACTGGCAGAGAGCATGGCAGACAGAATGAATCTCAGCAAAGAGTCTTTTTTCTCGTTCCATAAGGACAGTGTACTACAGCAGGGGAAACTAATTATTGATCAACCTGCCAATTACTTTCTTTAAAAAATAATTTCAATGGTTTAAAAAATGTCAAAAATGTCAAAAAATAGCAGAAACATTGTTAAAATCTAAATAACAGTAAATCATCACAATTGTGAAGTTGGGCTGCTCAAAAAAGTAGAGTTGACTTATATTTTGACCAATGAACAGGACACACTTAACAGCAACATGTCACGGTGACTCACCCAAAACTGTTTACACCCACAGTTGCATGCATACATTTACCAGCAGGAGTGAAATCAGCACACTCTGTCAAGTCCTCACTTGTGCGCCATGAGAAATGCGGTGATTAGGGTTCATTTTCCAGTCAAACACCTAGAGCTCGAAGCCTGGCTGACGAGCATAAATCAACGCCGATGCTCAGGAAGAGCAATGACAGGCAGCCAATAAGGGCGACATGGTGAGCTCAATCACAGAGTCATTATTTTGTTTATAAGCACAAAGGTGAACTAAAACTCGTTGCTATCATCCCCACAGAGGAATTTCTAGGCTTTTCCCTCCTTCTGTCTAAAGAAAAAAAGGCAGCACTGGCAGCGTGTCCACACACCAGGCTTCAACCTCTGCCAAGACCTCTGCATTACACTCTCTAAGACCTTAATTGTACGGAAAGATGACACAGACAGTCCGTTTCCACTTGTTTCAGGGGAAAAGACCAGCAAACGTTTGCCATTGTTTTTAATGAGCAGCAGCGTTTGATTGAAACGTATTTTCCTTCCACTGTTGTTTTTTCATGCCGTCCAATCAGGAGTTCTGTGTTACTACTCTGTTATGGTTGGTTAATGGCAGCATGAAGCCTCTGACTAAAATGGTCCCATACACACACAAATACACACACACATGCATGCATGAGCACACAAACAAAAACGGATGATTTACTTCTGGTGGCTTTGTACAAATAATCACAATTAAACGAACCAGATATGTTTAAATTTCTCTGTGGTTATATACACATTTCACATATAAATAACACAAGTTAACAATTATGAAAAATCCATTTGTTTGATCCAACATCACTGGTAACTTAAGTCAAAGGCTTTCTCTTCAATGGCTTTGATTTACACTGTTGTTGAATGATGTTTGTTGATCTTTGAGATTGTAGCTAAGAAGTGACAATGAGACCTGTGTTCCTTTATAGTACAAAAAGTCTAATAACTTTTTCAGGCCTTTCAAAGAAAAAAAAAAAAAAGTGACTCAAGATAATTGATGAAGGAAGCCAAAAAAAGGTCATTTCCAAGTCTAATTTCATGTATAATTTCATTTGGGATACAACTGGAGTCGTATTTCTCGCCACCTGTCAAAGGTAAATCCAATATGCACTGGCACTTCCTCCCTGGTCTGCTCGGCCAATTATGGAGAAAAATATCCAAGTCTTTTTTGGACGGCTACTTTTTGGATTGCGCTTATTTTACGTCTCTCAGTCAGGGAACATACAGTCAGATTGTGGGCAAAGAACAGCGGCCCATGAGCTGTAGAAAACCTGAACAAACTGGGATGATGCTGTTGATCCTCAGCGGGGTTAGCAGTACCGACAAGACTCTCTAATAACAAACGGTGACTTGTTTTGATGTCGAAAATGTTGCCTAACGGATCTCTAACTTTAGAAAATGCAGCTTGCGTGTGTGCAAGTCTTTGAGCAAGTCTGTTAAATTAAAGTTTGACTTTGAGAGATTAAAATGTCTACAATATGTGAGGAACTATTGTGCCGTTTAATATGTGATACCACAACTGTTTTAGCAACAGCTGTTGGAAGCTTCAGCGTCTGTTTCCACACGGTGTGTAAAGATAGAAAAACAGAACAATAAAAACATGTATTTAAAAGATGTGTTCACTGCACGGACATATTATGGCTTGATTACATCTACAGAACAATGTGTGTCGCTCCCTGTGTGTACGTTTGTGTCATTACTGCGTCCCTGTCTCTCCCAAGGAGTGCAGGCAGCGGCCCTCTGCCTATTATTAACCCTCAAAGCTGTGCTCGCAGTGTGAGGCAGCTGTGCATTTGGGCAGGGCAGGGCGGACAAAAGACCAGGTTTTGTTGTGAACACGCGCTGCGCGCTCTACCGACACTAACTGCTTACACGCGCACACAGAAAAAAAACACACACGTGCCCCCTCCTTCGCATCCATGCTCTGTAAACATAGGGATCGTCACGTGCTGATTAATTTGATAAATGCATGACTCGGCAGCACAAGCGATTCAGATTGTGTCACCATGACTGCTGTAACCGTCCCATTCTTCAAGCCGCTGCTGTGTTTAAGGATTAGCCAAACAAACAAGCGTACGAGGGGTTTGTCTGGTCGTCAGTCACGCCGAGGATAAACGTGAGACATTAACAGTCTAACCTATACGGCTATAACCTGCTTTTTGTTGAAGCACTGACACGCCACGGTCTCTACACCGAATGTGCCAAACAGTGACCATGAAGAACCCGTCTTTGATATTTCATGATGGCAGCACCCAACTTAACTCTGTTCTGTTTTGATTCAGACATCAAAGCAGTAGAAATATACAAAGCTGCACATTTTACCGACATTGAGTTATGTCCCCTGCTGCTATGTTGAAAAGTTCAGTCTTTGCTGTTCCAGTTCATTGCCTCTGCTGACATCTTCTTTTTCCTTTTTTTTTTCATTGCAAAACCTAATAAAAATAAATCCTCACTGTCTGTAGGCTGTAATATCAAGGCAGCCATTTAATATTTTACAACATATTCTATCATACTTTTATTGTTGGATTAATTCCAATTATACTGTGACTGTTTAATGAGAATATATTGTATACCGTGTGGAAAAAAACACAACATTATCCAGTGTACGCTTCATTTTAATCTCATATGCCAAGTACATTTCAGATTTAATGTCTCAGCTGAGTGACCCTGCTGTGGGATTGGACCCTGAACTTGTCGATCCATCTGTCTGTCAGTCTGTCTTCTCACCTCCTGTGTCTCCTGCGTTGCGCACGCACACATACACACACACACATATACACTCACACCTCCACAACATCAAACAGATACACACAAACACAATACACCATCTCTCTCTGTCTCTCTCACTCTCTCTCTGACACACACACGCGCGCGCACACACACACACACACACAACAAAACACACATCTCAAGCATGCTCTGGTGTGCGTCACAAGGGCCATCTGCTTGCTAACCAGAGCAGTTTTCTACACACTCACATTCGTATTCCCTCTCATGCCACTTATACAAGTCTGCGATACTACTGCGATAGTTCATTTCATATATGAACACATGATATCGTAAAAATGAAAGCTTCAAACTCAAAAAATGGAAAAAGACAAATTTTCCTAAGCAAATTGAACGTTTTACTAAAACGTGACTTGATGTTACATCTAAATTAGCAGGACTAATAGTGGAGGACGAGAAAAAAAATGTAAGAACAGCTGTCAAAAGGAGATGATGGCGGTTGTTACTTAACTGTAGATCAGAGGGTTGATTTCCTTATTCTAGCCACATTAATCATGCAACCAGCCATAGTCACATACACTGCCTTAAAATGTTAATAATGCATAATCGCTTTAAGGCATCAATCTGGATTATATTTGTGTATATAAACAGATTTAACTTTTTAAAATAGCAAGCATATATATCTGTAAGTACATGTGTATTATTTATGCTACATTAATTCCTGTGAATGTATGCTACTCGATCTCTAAATATGTTTTGCGTTTGTGTCCATCCTAATCTGTCTGTCAAACTGGGGTGAATGTGGTCTACTTAAGAGTGCGCTGCGACCTCTTAAAACGTGGAGCTGGGTGAAGCTCCACGTTGCTACTTCAAAACATGGCCTACAGAGCTGGGCTGGCACAGAAAGCTATTTTTAGCCACGGGCTCAAAGGGAGAGCTTACATTCCCGGCTGAACCGTGTCACTCACAAACTTTTCTCACACTTTTTTAAAAAAGTGCGAGCGCAGCCGACTACTGTACTTCCAGAGTGGCTGTGTGTCTGTCTCTGCTTGCGTGACGTGGGGGAAAGAGAGGGAAACTAAACTGAGGTATAGTTTTCTGTGAGTAAACAGCTTAAATGTGTGTGCGAGTATGCATATATGAGCCTGTAACAAGGACAGACAGAAAAGCTCTGTCATCTGGCTTTTTTTTTCACAGAGATTACATGTTTTACTGTGTGTTAGTGTGTGTGTATGCATAAGTATTACGCACTTATGAGCTTCAGTGATTGCTGGTTTTCACACATGACTTATTGACAATGGCTCTGTGTTAATTAGGCTGACCCTTGCTAGCACACAATATCACACCTCCCCGACACAGTCTCACCAGGCTATTTATTAACCCCAAACCTTTTGGACCCTCATCTGAATATGGCACTGGGGTTAACAAAAGCAGACGAGGCTCTGAATGGCAGATAAGAGGAGGTGGATGATTTAGAGCAGTTTACAGACACATATTTTAGGTAAAGAAGTAGAGTTCATGGATGAGATAAAAAAGCTGCTAAATGCATGTGCTGACTTCACGGTCAATTGTTAAGTCAACAAGTTCTCCTGAGCATCCTAATTAGAGTTGTTAACGCATGTACGCACACACTCACACACACAGGATGTAATTACTGCAGCAGCACACAACTGTAGTCTCTGTGCTCCAGCTACAGTCTCGGTGACTCTGCTTTGCAAGTAGCACAAAATGATGCAATCCTCTCGCTCTCCCCAGTTCCAAGAAGCCAAAACAATACATAGTGTAATTAATCTCCAATCGGCTGCCAGAGATACAGAAGCTTAGCAGTTTACAATTAGACACTTTCATATGATACTATTGTTATCAGTCCTATTGTGTCTATGTTACCCAATACTAAGTCACAGGACCCCTCAGTAATGAACCTGTGTACACAACTGTGCGCTGCAGTGACGGATGAAACGCTATCACTGCAATCAGGCATCAAGGTTTCAGCCCCTTGAAAATACAACTGGTGCTCTGTATTGTTTTACATCATCAGATACAAATTTATCTTGGGTGTCACATATTCTAGGGTAAATTTAATCCCTCAGCGGTCCCTTGTTTTAGACTGAAAATGAGATTGATCACAGATGGGTGTGCTCTAAATATCTCGTGTAAAAGGACAGGGTGAGGAGGGAAATGTGATAATGAGAGCAGAAAGACTGGACTGATAGAAAACCAAAGAACGAGAGTCAGAGCAAAAAAGAGAGACTGTAGTTACACACACAGAGCAAGACAAGACATACATAAATAAAGAAACTCAAGAAAACAAAGTGAAACGGAGGAAGATGGAGGTAGATGGAGGAAGAGTGGGTTTCCAATAGATGTCTTTTTCTCAGGGCCAGATTTTTGATTGTTTCCAACCGTTTTAGAGTGTTTGCAACCAAATCTGCTCTTCTGTCTTGTCATGTACTGACCAATCATAATAGAGACGGCAGGTAGTTCTAAACTGGCTGATGACATTTATCTCAATGTTTTTTTCTGCTTGTTAAAGACACCAGACGGAAACTGACCCTTAGAAAATAAAACCAAAATGATTTGTAGGTGCAGATATAAATATGATATGATAAATATCTCACCATCGTCCAGTGTGATGTCCTGCAGGCCAATGGAGCGGAAAGTGGGCTCTCTATCCTCCGGTTCCTGTTTGATGTTCAGCCTCTCCCCGTCTGCGGGGAAGGGCCCCTGTGGGCTTAGAGGGTGAACCAAAGGCCCTGCTGCTGCCGGGGACAGGCTGACCATGACAGGGCTTGTAGCCTGGGGAGAAGGCTGTTCTGAATGCTGCTGTTGAAGGGGCCCCAGAGGACTGCCGCCTGAGGTGGGGGAAGATGAGGTGGGAGACTGGTAGGGCAGCGAGTGGAGCTGAGGAGAGGAAGGCCCAGAGTGGGGAGAGGGGACCATCCGTGGAGGAGGGGCGCTGGACGGTGTGGGGCAGGACGCTGACCTTTGACTTACCGGGTGGTAGCCCATGGCCCTCTGCAGCTGAGCGGAGTGCTGCCCTACAAGTGGGTGGCCGCCAGGGGAGGGCACCTGGGTGGGATTTGGGGAACAGTGGAAGCCTCCAAGTGTGTGAAGGTGTGGAGATGAGGGGGCCAGCAGAGGTTGCTGGCTCTGGGGAGATCCAGCAATGGGGTTGGTGGCTGAAGAAGAGGGAGCTGATGGTGAGGAGCAAGGGGAGCTGGGGTACATCATCCCCATGCTCATCGGGTGTGACGCTGCACTGGGGCTCTGCTGAAAGGGCATCCTCTCATAGCCCTGAGGAGGAAGGCTGGACTGGCCGTTGAAGGGCAGGCTATGACCGTGACTCTGGCTGTGCTGCATAGGCTGGTAGGACGGCCGGGAAGGAGCAGGAAGAGGAGCGGGAGCAGAGCTCGGGTGGAACGTCATGTGGCAGTCTGCAGGAGGGTGGTGCAAACTGTGACCCTGGAGGTGAGGCAGGTGCTGGAAGGACGGGGAGCCCAGGGAGGGGCAGGGGGCCTGCAGGGGTAACAGGCCAGGTCCGGAGCCCATGGCCAGGCCATGAGGGGAGCTGGACAGAAGGTTGTCCGATGGGTGGCCCTGCTCGGGAGAAGGCAGCTGGGTGCGCACCAGACTGGCAGCATGTGCCAGGGGCATGGACATAGGGGGTCCTGCAGGAAGGTCCAGCTCATCTCTGTGCTCCTGTTTTACCATGACTAAAGGGAGAGAGTATACACAGAGAAAGGGAGGAAGAGAGATGTGACAAAAGAGGAAAGAGAGAATGAAAGAGAAAACCACAATGTCAGTTACGTCTATCAATCCCATGCACTGCAAGAAAAAAAAGCACACATAATCTATACATTCATCAAGTCAATGCATTGCAACACCAACAGTGTCAGTGCTATTTTTAGTCCAGGTACATTAGTCCAGTGATTTCTACCAGCTTACAAAAGGCAGTTTCAAGTTTTTCCACAATCTCAATCACAAATTCCCCTGAATCTATGTTTTTAAAGTTGAAATATGTTTTAGTAAAAACTGAAAAACTAGACCAAAAGAATCTCAAAGCGGTGAGCATAGTTTCTGAAATGTATGGATTGTGAAATGGGTCTGCTTCCAGATGAAAAAAAGCCTCCCAAAAAAATGAGTGACATTTTGATAGCAAATGGGGCCATTCCCTTTGCCGTGACAGCTCAGAGCACTGCTATGCCAATCGGTAACCTATTTCCCAATCTGCTGCCTTGTGACAGTGAGTTTTATTTTTATCCAGCTCTGAATCAGAGGGACAGCATATGTTGTCAGTCTGGGTGCCATCATGTGAAATGCTGTGTGGGAAGAGGAGCCGAATGCCCCCCGGCCCAGATCATACCAACAGAACAAACGAGTTTGCTGATCGTGCCCTCATCTCACCCCATCGTGCCTCTGGGGTTGAGAGGCAAGGGGCACCAAGAGGCCAAACTGGTTTTATTCTGGCTGGAGTCAGAGGGATATCAAGGGTAAGGGAAGGGTAATGTACTGTATATTTAACATATTTGCAGTCAGGGTGCTTTTATTGTTCCACCTGACACTAATACAGCCTCAAAATTGAGCAAACCCATGAAAAGTTCAGTAAATAATGTGAAAAATACTGATGCCTGTTTGCATACAAATGCATATCAGAATAAAAAGCAGGAATAAAGGGCATTTTTTCCATGTTACAATGTTAACTGATACTGACTTTTTTCCCTCACTATTTTCTCAGAATTTATCCTTGAATTGGGCCACAGCCTCTGCAGCCCAGACCACGATGAAACATGTAATACTACTGATTGGAAGAGCAGATTTTTTTTTTTTTTGCCACAATAAAGCAGGCGGAGTCCGTGGTGACACTAGTGGTGTCAGCACCCCAGCTTGACTGACAGAGCAGGGTTACTGTGCTCTGCTCTCATTGGCTGCTCTAATTTGTCAACGGGGAAAACAGGAACTGATTGTGCCGAGTGGGCGTGCTTGCAAACAGAAAGGCCGGGTGGGTGGAGGGGCAAGGCCGCTTATACGCACGCACACACACATACACACACGCACACGCGCGCACACACACACACTGTTGCGGTAAAACTCAGGGTTTGGATATGTTGCACATATCAGCAATGCTCACATTATATTCAACGCCAACGGTGTTTTCAGTTTGACTGGCTTCAAGAGGAAAAGAACATTAACAATATCAAATAATAAGGAGGAATTTTACTTTAATAAAAAAAACACTGAGGAAACTTTAGAATCAAAATATCATGAACATTGAGTTTCCTTGCTGCTAAAATAATTATATCAAACCACAACTCATGGTTTATACATAGTAAAAGTTTCCTGGATAGCAAAAGATTTGCATAATAAAACACCATGCAAATATAGTACATTGCATAAAGTACAAAAACAGGTTGGCTTGGGAGCTGGAGGAGGCTTTACAAAATGAACAGTTGACAGGTGTTAATGTTATTGTTAGTGGAAGAGCCCCTTCTAAACCACAGCAATGCTTTCTTTGGAGAGAGAAAGAGAGAAATGGGGTTAGTGAAGCCCCTGTGGAGAGGTGTGCAAAACAAAGAGCATGTTACAACTGTCTCTGCTGTCATTACTATTGGGGGATTAACTACCGCATGAAGCAATACAAAGGAATGCAAAGTAAAGCTTAAATTTGTGGTTAAATGTGAGTAAAAGGAGTCGCAAGAAAAATTACAAAATACTTTTGTACCTAAAAACAGCCCTCGCCTGTTTTGTTCTCTGAGGAAAGTTTTGAAAATGATTCTAAAATTCATTCTAAAAATTATGAGAACCTGTCATCTCACCTGAAAGGTAAGTGAAGCGTTGCGATTGGCTCCTTTTCCGTTTGCCATTGCAGACATAAAAGTGCACCTGCACAGCTGAGCCCACAGTCTTACTGTGGTAAGGAGGAACCTCCACCACAATACACGACTACAAAAAACATTTAACATTATTTAAATACACTTATTGCCAATAAAACACAATACCATTTGCATACATCAAAAGACAAAAAAACTAGTACAAACATTTACATAAAAACAAGTGTATTTAAATGCAAATATCAAAGGAAAAATGTTATAGAACAACAGATATGTAAATAAATGACTACTTACTCCTTGAGTTTTCTCACGGATTATTTTTGCCTCCACTTCCCACTGTGGCCGTCCATCTACAAGAAATGGTTAAGAAAAAAAAAAAAAAAAATCAAAAAACAACAGGCTAAATGCACAAAGATTAAGCATATTACATTAGTTACCTCAAAATTAAAAGATGTGCAGTTACTTTTAGACCATTACATTCAAAAAGACTGGAATAACTTCTGAGAGCAGTCCTGGCAAAAGTCAACCGAGTGTATCTGGCTTTTCAATGAAGAGTGAGTGTAAACATAAACAAACTTGTGATGAAGCTGTGTATAGTTTTTTCATATCTTCACATACCTGCCAATTTTTGGACGTAAACAAGAACCTAAATCATTTATAATTCACTTCAAAATACACAGTTAAAACAGGGATAAAAAACATCTTCTTGGTGGAGTGAAAATCAACATGAATGTAATTTGAATTGATAACAAACACAAAAGTGGTCATAAACCCGCAGGCTGCACATTATCACTAACGACTACAGCTTTATAATGTAAACCCTTTTGAAGTGTAGTGTGATATTTATCAAAGTAACTTTCCCCATCTGGTGTGGTACTCTCTCTCTCTCTCTATTTTCCTAAAGATGATGTCAGTGAACAGTGCTTTCTCAAACAGACAGGGCTTAAGAACCACAAGAGGCTTCAGAAAGCACACGATTTCAATTTGTTCTAAAGAACCAAGAGACATCAAAATGATGTCATTTTTTAAGGCCCAGAAGCCCCATAATCTTAGCAGCTATTAAATAGTAATCAAATGTCCAAATATCCTGCTGTTTGTCTTGCCTGGCTAAAATTATGGAGAGAGCAGTGGAATTGTATTTATTTTAAAATGCCTTTACACACTGCCAGGTTTCTGGCTAGAAAACATCCTCTCCAGTTTTCCTATGAGGGATCTAATTATTTGGCCAGACATCTTAGGGGCAGCTGCTTGAAGGGAAGCAGTTGGGGTGAAAACACTGACAGGCTTGCCGTGTGGTTGGAAGAAGTCACTGTCATCACAACATCGAGAAGAATAAA